>JAHBCN010006898.1:0-46456 GCA_019359885.1 Listronotus oregonensis
TTTTTTCATAGAGAAAAGCAATTGAATTTTTCGTAATAATTCAATTACCTATTAGGTAATTAAATTAATTTCTAAGTAATTCAATTACTTTATAAGTAACCTAATTACGTTCTAAGTAATTGAATTACTTGGGATTCGTAAAGATCAATTACCAATTACGAGTACATTATCCTATTAATTGATAATCCAAATAAAATTACCTTTTTCGAAAAGTAATTGAATTAAGGTAATCCAATTACTAAGAAGTAATTGAATACGATTTTTCAATTATTTTAATTTAATTACCGACACCTCTGGTTCGAAGCCATTTATCCAATTAAATAAAAGTATTTTTTGAAGAACCCTTGTATCTAAAACCTGCTTTAAATCGTTTCGTCTCTACTTCTATGCTATCCTGCTCTTTTGTAAATTGGTTCACAGTTTTAAACAGGGATGGGTGATGGCAATAAATAGTATGCTTTAAGGCTGCTACCCTACCACTGAATTGTTGATCACTAGTTACTCTTTTATTTATATTCCACACTGATATGGAGCAGCGTGGCTCTGTTTTCCTATTTCTCCTGTCGTCGCAGCAGTTAATCAGCCTATTCAGTTTTTGTGGGCAACTTTCTGATAGTGTCTTAAAAGTATCGGGAACATCATCTTCTGGGACAAAGCTTAGTGCCAACATCATTTTCAGGTGTATGCATGTATTTTAATGGTTACAAAACATTTCCGCCATATATAGTTCCTGTACATTTTACCATCGGGATGGGCCCAAATAAAATATACACCCTTTAATTTTCACTTCACAAAACGAAACATGTAAAATTTTGGATGGCTTTTATATTTAAAAAATGTATTGTTCTGGTTTAGGGCTATTTTTTGCAATGTTCGTTTGTTCGTCGGAGCTATACCGGGTGTTTCTCAAAGGTGGTTTCCCCCTATAAATTTTTTATTTTTTAAGATGGAAAATTGAAATTTGGCTTGCTAATATATGACCCAAAAATGCATTAAATGACGTATTCAACTGTTTCTTATGATTTCCGGTTTGACCGGAAATGACCTCAACTTTTGAATTTTAAATGGAACACCCTGTATTTTTTCACCTATTCAATAGAAAATGACATCCTAAATACAATGAAACCCCTAATGTCAACTTTTAAAATTTTCGTTTAAAAATATTTAATTTTTTTAAATTCAATCTAGAGTGCCATGACGTCGTTAAAACAACCAATTTTAAGTCAAGAAGGCGTGAAAAAATAGTTTTAATTATCTGACATACTTTATGTCTTTTCCAGAAAGGCAAAAAGATTGCAAAATTTTATTTCTAAACCTAACTCAATTTTTTCAAATGAACGATGGTGGCTCGTTGGCATATTTGAAAAAAGCATTTCTTTCTGACTACTTTGATACCAAACACTTGATATTTTAAGTTAAATCAACACTAAAAAAGCAAAAAATAGGCATAGTAAAGATCGAACGCTGTAAGAACAACACCGATACGTCACGGTCTCATATGGCAAACTGATATAAAACCGTGACGTATCGGTGTTGTTCTAACAGCGTTCGATCTCTAGTTGTTATAAGAATAATAATTATTATATTAATTTTATTAATTATTATAGTTATAGGTATTTAAATCAAAATACCTTATTAATAAACAAAGCAATAACTTTAAATAACTAACCCGCATTTAATTATTAAACTGTGTAACATCATTATTTAACATCAACGTTTTTGTTTATTCCAAGCCTACCTGATAAAATTGCCGACATGCATAATATGACTTTTAATCGAGTGCCACAGCCCGGATGTTTTAATAATTTTATAAGCAACAACTACTATGCCTATTTTTTTGCTTTTTTATTGTTGATTTAACTTAAAATATCAAGTGTGGGGTATCAAATTATTCAGAAAGAAATGCTGTTTTCAAATATGCCAACGAGCCAACCTCGTTCCATTTGACAAAATTGGTTTAGGTCTAGAAATAAAATTTTGCAATATTTTTACCTTTCTGGAAATGACATGAAATACGTTATGGCACTCTAGATTAAATTTTAAAAAATTAAATATTTTTAAACGAAAATGTCAAAAGTTGACATGTGGGGTGTCATTGTATTTAGGATGTCATTTTCTATCGAATAGGTGAATACAGGGTGTTCCATTTAAAATTCAAAAGTTGAGGTCATTTCCGGTGAAACCGGAAATCGTCAGAAACAATTGAACACGTCATTGAATGCATATTTAGGTCATATATCGACACGCCAAATTTCATTTTTCCATCCTAAAAAATAAAGAAGTTATAGGGGGGAACCACCTTTGAGAAACACCCGATATAGTCGGAGCTATTTTTGCTGGGAATAGTTTGACAGGGTACCATTCTAAATAACATAAAAATTTGCAACACCCTTCAGTAGTAATTTTATTTTATTTTTAGTATACATACTAAAGTGACTCTAATAGGTATTTAAATAAAATTTAAAGCTATTTCAATAGAATAGAATAGGTACCTTTGGTAATATTTTGGTCCACTATGGTTTGTTATACACTCGTTGATGAGTCTAAGCATCGAGCTCATCATCATTAAAGCAACTCATTCCAAGTCAACTATAGGTGATGTCGTAGATCTTCTAATGTCAGTGACTAGTAATGTTAGCTAGTTATATTCTTCTATCCATTATGTTACACACAAAATCAAGAGATCCTGGTGGTAATGGTAAAAAATTGATTTGGGTACGTTCAAAGAATTAAAATGTTACTTTTGCTACAAAGAACCGGGCGGTATTTTGTAAAGATTGAATTTTAAAGAGTCCCAAGACCTTGTAAAGCTTATAAATACATATTTTGTTAAATAGAAGGAGGACGTAACAAAAACTGGTTATATACCTACCTCGTCGACTCACTTCCGACAAACTTTAAGGTATGTACACACCGAAAAAACAAACAAGAACAAACAACAGCGAACAAACGTTTTTCTTCAGTGTTGACAGTTAAAACGGCGAACAAACGTTTGTTTGTTCTTGTTCACACATGTTCAGGTATGTACACACCGAAAAAACAAACAAGAACAAACATCAGCGAACAAACGTTTTTCTTCAGTGTAGAGAGTCAAAACGGCGAACAAACGTTTGTTTGTTCTTGTTCGCACATGTTCCAGTGGACGTCGGTACATCAAAGAGAATTTTTGTTTTTATGGTCATCCATACTATTCCAACTAGTCGAGCAAGAGTAAACAAACATTTGGTTGCGCTATGTAGACAGAAAAAGCGAACAATAAACAAAAAACACATACAAAGAAAGTGAACAAGAACGAATGTTTGTTTTTGTTTGTTTTTCGGTGTGTACACACCTAAAGAGAAATAATTTTGTTCGTCGTCATCCATAACTTTTCCAACTGGTCAACCGAGAGTGAACAAATATTTGATTAGGCTATGTAGACAAAATAACGCGAACAATAAACAAAGAACACATACAAACAAGGTGAACAAGAACGAATGTTTGTTCTTGTTTGTTTTTTCGGTGTGTACATACCTTTAGATGTGCATTTCGTCGGTGCTCTCCACAAACATCGTACCTACGTGCCAGTATAGCACATAGGAGGTTTGCGGAGACTATCGACGATTTAGGAGTTTAAATCTTTTAAAAATTAAAATTGCTCGGAAAACTGAAGAGGCTCAAGAGGCCGACAAATCTGAGACAGTACCAAACAGGAAACACGTTGTGTGGGAATGTTAACCACCCCAAAGGTTCGCTTGGGCTTTTAAGCTTAGGACGGTAGTACAGGAGCCATAAAATGGGGGTGAATTACGTAACCCTCAAGGAAGCAAGCATACGTTTGTCGCTGGACAGTACCATATGTTTTCAAACACAATCTAGACTCGACGGGGTTCCATACCATGTTCTAACATATCCACTAGTCGATTTAACTCGTCAATATTTTATTACAGCAGCTTAGTTTCGAGTTTCCAGAAGAAACATTGGCATTTAGTCGTAACTTGATTATTATAAACAGGCATAAAAATGTAATTAAGCATAATAATAAACACAACCAACACTAAATAAATAAATAAATGGTATACCAAAAAATCACCTTAAAAAAAGTACTGCTTGGAATGTCTTTAAAAATTTTTAGCGCATATAATTTCATTACAGCATAAAGTTATTATCCAACAAAATATAAACAGTTCTGGGTGTTGCAATTCTATCATTTGAAAGCTTGTACCGAGTGTCCAAATAAGAAAGGACACCGGCTGTATCTCAAAAAATGTTTATCGCACAGCGTTGGGCAAAAAATATTTTTACTAAAAGTGGTTAAGAAAAATAGCTGGAAATTATTTCAAGTTTGAATGGGCAAGGGTAACGAATAATTAAAAGTGATGTTTCTGTAATTCCCTATTCCAACAAAATACCGATTTTCAAAGTCGAGGGTTTTGAACCTTTTGTTTGACAATTTTTTGTATCTCTAAAAATAAAGTGGTGGGGGTATTTAAAGGTTTCCGTAAAAAACCTCTGTATCTTCAAAAGGGTGAGCGATTTTAACAAGCTTAGGTTTGTTCACAAGAGTTTTTCTTGGGCTATAAATGTTATAATATTTGAAGTTTTGTAAGTTTACAGTCGCCGCTAGAGGGTTTTCGATATTCGACAGAAATGGTTAATTTTTCAAAAAAAAAAAAATTCATTGGTATATTTTTTTCCTAAAAAAGTAGCTAAATAATGCCTAAACAAGCTCGCAAAAGCCGTATCTCGATATCTTGTTCCTTACCTAAAATTTAGGCCAAAGAAAATGTTATACGTTAATATCTCAAAGACCATAAAACCTGCAAGAAATTTTATGAGACATTAGTTATGTATTTTTAAAAAACCTTTAATTTAGGTTATATAATCTTTTCGTCTAAATGCAATACTTTACGAGTTATAATGATAAAATCGAATTCCAGGGGTCTACCTGAAAAAAATCCTGAAAATCCGATTTATTTGATTATAACCCGTTAAGTATTGCATTTAAGCGAAACGCTTATATAACCCAAATTAAAGGTTTCGTAAAAATACATAATTTATATCATATAAAATTTCTTCGGCCTAAATTTTAGGTAGGGGACAAGATATCGAGATATGGTTTTCGCGAGCTGGTTTAAGCATGATTTAGCTAATTTTTTATGAAAAAAAATCATACCAATGCATTTAATTTTTTTGAGAAAATTAACCATTTCTTTTGGAATTTCAAAAAAAGCCCTCTTGCGGCGACATGTGAAACTAACAAAACTTGAAATAATATAAAATATAACATTAAAGCCCAAGAATAGCTCTTTTTAACTAGCCCAAGTTTGTTAAAATCGGCTTAGCCGTTTTGAAGATAAAGGGTGTTTTTTACGGAAACCACCCCCAACGCTTTATTTTTAGAGATACAGCAAAAATTGTCAAACAAAAAAGGTTCAAATTATCCTTGATTTTAAAAATCAGGTATTTTTTGTTAGGTTAATATAGCAAGATTCACCGAAACATCACTTTTTTAGATTCAAGATTGCAGTTACGCCCCCTAGCGGCCATTTCAGAAACTTTTGCTAAAAATATTTTTTTCTACTCCTATATTAGTAAGAACCTAATTACACACCGTCTACTTTATCAGTAAATCTCTAATTACAAACACTATACTGTAAGAAGCCAAACTGTGCATAAGGGCAGTTACGTAATATATATATATTACGTAACAGTTCCACAATCGCATTAGCCGCGAGCCCCCAAAATCTTGAAAACTTTCAATAGATTTTACGTAAAGTGGCTATGAAACAAATAGCATCGCCTTGACAACCAAATGTTTGTATTATTATTTGTATTTTTCTTAAAGTTTACATAATCTTCTGCTTTTATTTATAAAAAAACTAAACATAGTCGTAGAAAAAGTATAGTAACAACTCGAGTGGTGAAGCCCATTACACACTTTTGAATTACGGTACTCGCTCACGCTCGTACCGTAATTTTCGAAATCGTGTGTAATGGGCTTCTTACCACTCTCGGTATGTAATATACTATTCCCCAACGCTGTGCGATAAACATTTTCTGAGATACAGCCGGCGTCCTTTCTTATTTGGACACCCGGTACATGGGTACATATATAATTAATATTTTTTTTATACAGGTGAGGAGAACAAGCTGTCTTTCGCGAACAAGGCTCAATATTTATTGATTAACATGGCGAGCATATCTTAAGGATCGCATACCGCAGGATGGTAAAACGTGTCTAACTCAAGATGCCATTGTGTCACGATTTAGAGCAAATTTTGTGGTCGATTTCGGAAGAGCTTTAGTGGAAAATAATTTGGATGTTTTTCAGTTTGATGATGTTAAGTTTAAGGTAGGTCTGAGAATAAATAAATTAAATCTTGGTTTAAATTTTTTTACTGCACAATGTACGAGAGTCACTATATTTTGAGCCTAATAATAAAAACAGTAATTTGTCACTGAAAATTACTCTTAACAACATATCGCGCTCAAAATACAAAACGATCTGAAAATGGTTATGGCCAAAAATGTCAAACTTTCTATGATAAACGTTAGATGGCACCTAACAACACCCAGTGTTGTCCACATCTCTACCTAGCCCGCATATAAAACACTGGTATAGGTATTTGTTGGTAGATTCGTGGTAGGTTAATAGGCTTCGAATTAGAGATGGGTAACTCGATCATTCACTGGCGATTGCATCAATCATTGACCGATTTCTCAAATGATCCAATCTTTTCAATCGTTCATTCAATTAATTATTTTTATAAGCGTACCAATAGCGACCGATAAGACCAAGCGCACATTGTAGATTTGTCATCGACCGATGGAATTAGATAGATTGGTTGAATAGGTAAGTTAAATCGTTAAATTATTAAAGTATACTCTTTCTTTTGCGCTAATAAATTTTAGGCTATCATGCTATTCAAGTAAAACTCTTTTACTTCCACTACTTTTATTTATTTCAATTACTTTGGTTTACTTCAAGTACTTTGTTTTACTTCAAGCACTTTGTTTTACTTCAAGTAAAATACTTGGGTAGTACTTCAAGTACTTTTTGAATTTACTTGGAAAAACAAGTACATTTTAAAGAGTACTTTTACTTGTACTTGAAGTACTTTTTAAAAAATCATAAACTTGGTACTTGCACTTGAAGTACTATTTAGGAGTACTTTGACAGCTCTGCTTTTTGGTATATAAGATAAAGTTCCTAATGCTCAGTCAATAGTCTAAGAGCTCGCTGCAAAAATGCTTAGTAACCGTTTTTGTTTTAAATTCTATTGATATTAAACAATCATTTAGTGCCAGGGCAAATATGGTGCATAAAATTGCTATGTTTTTTCTAAGGTACATTTTTGGACATGAACTGTACCAATCGAGAACCTTGAAACTAATTTTAAAATTTAGTTTTAAGTGAATAAAAAATAATTATAAACAAGTGCCTCATTAAATCTGGTGCTAACCCCATGGCATGACACTTTTTAATTTTTTTTTTTTTGCGTTACTGTACCCATCGAGTAACCGCTTTAAACTATAATCAAATTAAAGTTTAAATATTTCTTATTAAAAAAATACATTAGTGCCACTTCTATTCTAGTGACAAATGCCTGGCACGATACTTTATATTTCTTCAAGTCCCATGCTATTACTTATACAACCTATTATAGAAACATTTGGGAATAAATGAATAAACATCTGATGAACAATTATAGTGATTTTTAAGTATTTTTTACTATTTATACGAGTATTTTATTAAGTACAAAAATGAAATATGCAATTTTTTTCATATATTCTACTATAAAAGTAATAAAAAACTTAAATATCTAAAAATATACATTGAAACATATATATGGAATTATTATTAAATATCATCATGATCATCATCATCATTATCGTCATGATCATCGTCACTACTGTCATGATCATCGTCACTTTTGTCATAATTATCATCATGGTCGCCTTTATTTTCATAATTATTATCATCGTTATTATCGTCATGATCACTATCATTATTTTTGTTGTGACATCATTATCATAATAATCATCGTCACAATTATCAATTTCATCAAGCTCTACTTCATCAAGTTCTACCATAACAATGTCTTCAACTAAAAGAGGTGTTGGATCACCTTCGAACCAAAGAGGTTCAATTTTATTGTCATTAACTGTCCATTCGCATTGTTCTGGTAAGAAATTGATGCAGTAAGCTTCTGTAGCATTTTGCCACATTGAAGTTACGTTAATGGTTCGTAAAATTTTTTGTTTCAGTGACTTCCAACAGGGTGGAAGTTGAGTTGAATCAAATCTTTTTACATTTTTCATAAAATATTCTGCTACAGACGTTGACGTAAATTGATTTTGAAACGTTAATAATCTCGCATCATTTATTAATTAATATCGTGATACTTATGCTTTTTTTGCTTACGAAACACGTGCATACGTTTAGCTTTTTCAAAATGAGCTTCATCGAAGTCTTTCAAATTGTTAGCACGACCACACACAAAACACACCTTCATTGTTATCGTTTCGAAGCATGTTAACAATAATTAATAAATATACTCCAAAAAATTTTGAAATGCTTTAACAGAACACGTGCGACCTGCACCAGAACTAGTTCAATAACTGAGACTCCCAATGTTCGCATCAAGTTTGGACAGCGTCTCCATGCATCTTTTTCTAATGTTAAATCTCTCTCTCTCGGTAGCATGGGGCTTGAAGAAATATAAAGTATCGTGCCAGGCATTTGTCACTAGAATAGAAGTTGCACTAATGTATTTTTTTAATAAGAAATATTTAAACTTTAATTTGATTATAGTTTAAAGCAGTTACTCGATGGGTACAGTAACGCAACAAAAAAAAAATAAAAATAAAAAAGTGTCGTGCCATGGGGTTAGCACCAGATTTAACGGGGCACTTGTTTATAATTATTTTTTATTCACTTAAAACTAAATTTTAAAATTAGTTTCAAGCGGTTACTCGATTGGTACAGTTTATGTCCACTAAATGTACCTTAGAAAAAACATAGCAATTTTATGCACCATATTTGCCCTGGCACTAAATGATTTTTTCAATAGATACAGTAAGTAGTATTATTTAAAACATGTTTCATCCGGTTACTCGATAGGCCAGGTTTTTTGCAGCCAGCTCTCGCTCTATAAATTGTTTTGGTGTAGACATAGGTACATTGTAGGCATCGTGAGAGATAAGAGTCCAGAATTCCAAGGGTAGGAGACAAGAAATTTTGATCGTAAACAATATGTGACCTCAAAATGTACAGAATATAACACGACCAAGGAATAGATTTATGCTGAATTAATTAAGTTCAGGGTGTGTAGCAAGAAAGCTCTATCGGTTTTTAAATATGCTTAAGATTCTTAAAGGAGAAGTTGGGTTTGTTAATTAAATTTGTGAGCGGATGCCAAGGTTTGGCTGCTTTTTTTTTAAGAGATTTTAATTTAAAACCAACTGTGAAAATAGAAGAGAAAATATGAAATAATATAATGACAAATATTAAAAAAGGAAGCGGTAAATACCATAAACTTGAATAAAAAACAAAAGGTAGATTTAAGCCAAATCATAGCGAATTAACCTAATTCAACGTTAGGAATTATATCACAAGACACATTGTTGTCAACATAGGCATATAAAATGCCGTCCTGGAAGTAAAAAGATAAAGTTTGTAGCTTGAAAACAGGTCTGATTTATATTTGGATAGTAAGAGAAGTGGTTTTAAGGAAATTATTTAAATAACAGAAAAAAAAGAGGACAAGAAGAAAAAAAAACAAGGATCAAGAAGAAAAAAAAAACATCAGAGCTTGAAACGTCTGATAGGACATCACAAATCATTTAGTGTCGTCCTTATCCCGACCAAATACAGTGGAGAAAGCCAGAATTGCTCCTTATATCAAATGTGTATCTTTGGTTAAAATAATCCTTTCTGCTAAGATTTTTTTAGCATTTTTCACTGTGTTTTGTTTTTTTTTTCTTATCTTGATCATATTTGGCAATATTTAGACGAGCTGTTTGCAATAACATATTCTTAATAAACTAGTTTAAGTTAACGTCATCAATTCGATACGGTGGTAATGGCCAATATGCCAGAAAAACATATTCTGCGTACAATTTCTTCTCGTAAACTTAATACATTTTCCACTTTTACAAAAAGTAATCATTTTGCAAAAAAAAATATTAGGGCATACATGGTTTGTTTAAGGAGTTGGCAGTACCAAATTAAAGATTTTGCTCAAAGTTTTTAGTTAAGCCTGAATATCAAATTTTGTGTTCCTGGGTGCATGAAAATTACAGACAAGCAAACCATTTAAAATGTTATGCATTATGTACAAGGTCTTTGATTTTATTTAATACAAAAAAGTTTCTTTTCCATATTATCTTTTGCAATTATCAGTAAAAAAATATAGCATTAAAAAAGTGAAAAAAATTGGGCAACTCCAAGTTTTTTAAAAAACCCTGGATATTATTGGCTACAAAAAAAGATATTTTTTTGTTCAAAAATATATATATATTTATATATATATATATATATATATATATATATATATATATATATATATATATATATATATATATATATATATATATATATATATATATATATATATATATATATATATATATATATATATATATATATATATATATATATATATATATATATATATATATATATATATATATATATATATATATATATATATATATATATATATATATATATAAAAATATATAATATATATATATATATATATATATATATATATATATATATATATATATATATATATATATATATATATATATATATATATATATATATATTATTATATATACATTGATGATATTTGAGTTAACTGTTTTTTTAAATATTTTAGCTTGAATTAATTGGAAAAAAAAAATTAGTATCAAAAAAGCCATGAAAAAAAAAAATTGTTGTGATAAAAAATTTACGTCTCGGTATTGTAAAAAAATTTAAGTTTTTTTATTTTGACTATTAAGAATAATTTTTTGTCGAAAGGGCCCCTTTAGAAAACCAAAAAATCGCTATTGTGCGTCTTTTTAATGGCAACAATAGTAATGTGACGACGGTGCAAAGGGAATATCACTATATCCTTAACATCGGGTATCATCTATAGACACTATTAAATCCAGATTAAGAAAGCTTAAAAATAAAGAAAAGAACTGTAGCACGAAATGAAAAGGAATATTTGGCTACACTCGATTTTTCCAGGATAATTATTATACTTTTTTTATTGAACTAGCGCTAACTACTTTTGATAATTTTAGTAAATCCTGAAATATCAATCTTGGATGCGGCATCTAAACTTAATGAAACAGATTATAAAATTTATTCAACTTTAAAATTTTACAAATTTAATCTTTATAAATTTATGGCCGTCCAAAATCTTTCTGAACAAAACATGCAGGACCGACCTGAGTATGCATTGGAAATAGCTAGGCTTATGCAGCAGGATCCAGAATTTTTATATAAAATTCTATTCACTACAGCAGAAATGTTTAATCGCAGGAATAAATATTATTGTCCAGAGAAAACCCTCACCAAGTTCAGCAACATAACAATTTTATTGTTTCCTCTCTTGATACTAATATGATTTTCTTTTCAATTTATTTATAATTTAAGCTACATATCTCAAAAACTGTTCACTAAAATATCATCAATGTATATTTATTTGAAATCAGAAGAAAAAGATCTTTCGTTGTCGCCTATAATATGCAGGGTGTTCCATTTAAAAAAGTTAAAGTTGCTCATATTTTTCCATTTTTTTAATGCGATACTTTTTTACTAATAATTTCAAAAGATAATATAGAAAAAAAACCTACAATTTTTTTATAAAGCATTTGTTTTTATCTCCTTATTGCCACGATAAGACCTCGTATTTGCCCATTTCTTCATTTAGGTTTTGGTGTTTTAGTATAGTCAAAAGAATTTTTATCCCGTAAAAAACACTCACAATATCACTTTATTTACTTGGCTTAAAAAAACATGAGTTTTTTCCTACGGAATAAAGCATTCTTTTGACTATACTAAGACACTAAAATCTAAAAATGAACAAAATGTTCACAAAGGAGCTCTTGTCGTGGTAACGACGATTTGCTATTTATGATAAAACGTAATTATTTCCGTTACACCGTCTTATACTTTAAGTAAAAATACAAACCTATATCTAAAACATATTGTTATAATAATAATTATGCCAATTCGTTCTACAGTTTACCCGATACCAATTGTTTCTATTTTACCTATTTATTCTATTAAAACGGAAAATAAGTTCATAATTTCTAAATATACATACAAATTTTTAGCAAAATTTATGACAAACATTTTACCAAAATTTTGCCGAAGTTTTTTATATAATTCTTGGTAATTATTTATTACTGCATGTTTAATTTTTATGACTTTAAGTAAAAATATGGCTATAATTTATATATTTATACACACAAACGCTCATTTCTAAACAGCTATCCATGAATTAGCAAAACATAACCTGGAAAGGTGAAAATTGAAATACACAGAAAAAAGCTTAGATGCAGGTAGAAAAACGGAGTTAATACTTGGTTGTTTCTAAGTTTTTTTTTTATTAGGAAGTTCTTCAACCGCGAAGGGTTATTTGCACGTAGGGGAAAAACATTTTGTTTATTTACATTTTGAAACTGTATTATAACATGTTTTTAAATTGACTTATATAAATCACAATTTTTTATGAAGTTTATAGTGTTTGTTAAATTGTTATTAAAATATCCTGAAGGATTTTGCTCATATTTAAGTCTAGCTGCTGAAATTTGGGCACTCCACTAAAATATGTTTAACGGTTAAGGGTTTGCACCCCGAACACATACCGGCTGGTTCTTTTCGATATGAGGTAACTGTGGTTAGTTTTTTTCCAAGGAGGCGGTTTATAGTTATATAAAGTTATATATATATATATATATATATATATATATATATATATATAATATATATATATATATATTATATATATATATATATATAAGGTCTGGAAACGAAACCACCATAGGAAATACGTGTATTCAAGCCCTTCTACCCCCTATGTTCTCTCCTACAATTCCCTCTGCAACGGCCGAATTTCCGACTTTCCGCCGTATCAAGGGTGGCATTTTTGAACATCTAAAAATAGACTGTTTTAGGAATTATTTTTTTCTTTTTATAGAATTATTATTAATTTTATTTGTAGAATCTTTTTTTAATTTATTTATGACCAATCCAGTTTTATTTCGCTCAGTCGGCAACAAAAAATTATGAAAACAAATAATTCCCACAGAATTACATATCGTAATTTTTCTTGTTTCCAAGCGTGCAGTACCTTCCCCACGTGTGGGCTGATCCGAGCCGAACAGATCAGGACCCATTCTGGTAACAATTACTTTGTCCGCTGAGCGTCTCATGACTCAAATTCGTATAGCATCCCCAAAGATCAAAAGGTATTAGGTTTTTTTGCTGTATATACATGCGCGCAAGGGGTAACGTCTGAAAAGTCTCCTTTTGGGACCGTTTTGTGATAAAGTGCGTCCTTTTTCTGTGTGGCGCGGGTAAAAAAAAATTTTGTAATTTTCTACATATAGTTTTTTTCTTTTACAATGGCGGGCCATTTTTTGGAGGATGTCTGGACAATATAGAAAATAACTTTTCTTTTGTGTTACCATTTCCGATTTTGTTCCATAAACTCTATTAAGACTTTTTTTTTGTGGGAGATGGTTTTTTTTTCCATTTTTTCCAAATTTTAACCAAAAAATACAACAAAATAATATTTATAATATATCCAAACCTAAATTATGATGACTCGTCACGTCTTCTTGTCAAATTTCGGAATTTTTATTTGGGAACACGAAAATTTGGGGTTCCGTTGTGTTGCAATTCGACGGAGTCTGCTAAAACGCACGCCCCCAGGTCAAACCGATGGGCGCGCCTGCGGGGGCCCACCCTTGGGAAAACGTAACGTTTTCCAGAATAGGCGTCGGACCATCGCCTTTTCGGACGGCGCGGCCCGGGCCCCCAACCCCCCCGAATTTGCCTATGCTTTCACATACTATGTAATTTCCAGGGGCGGTGGGTTTAATTATATATATATATATATATAAAATATATATATATATATATATATATATATATATATATATATATATATATATATATATATAAAAAAATTATATATATATATATATATATATATATATATATATATATATATATATATATATATATATATATATATATATATATATATATATAGTTTCTGTTTTATTTTTGAAAAAAAAATTAAATAGGAAAAAAAAAGATAACAATGGACAATTTCTAAAGAAAATAAAGGGGGAAATTTAATTTTCTAAATAAAGTATCGGTGCTCGACTTAAAGGGTGTTTCAAAATAAACCAAAAACCTTTTGGGGGTTTTCCCCCTCATTAAAATAATTTAAAAGTTCTTATTAAAATGGGTCAGGAAATTTCTTCTTTACGAGTTTCGTTAAAAGGTTAAAAACGGTTTTTAATTAATTGCAGCTACTAAAAAAGTGTAATTTAAATGCAATATCACAGATTTGTATTAAGTTTTGGGTAGAATATACACTTCTAAGTGAAAAGGGTACTCTTACGTCAAAATATATTTATCTGCCTTTGTTGCATTTATTAATACATGATTATTAAAGAAAAAAAAACATAGGCGCGTATCTTGACGAAATGGTATCGGATATTTATTCGACTACTATAATTTCTTCTTAAAATAATTACAAATCACTAATTTCTTTGAAAATGCATAAAAAGTGTGTAGTATCACTAAATAGGTTATTATATGGGGAAACAAATCGTAAAATATACAGAGTGTCCCATTTACAAAAGGTAACTTTGGGTTATATCTTTAAAACTTTAACCGATAAAAAATAATTAGGGACGCCACTAGATTCTTAGTAAAATTCTAAATAAATATGTTATTTCCCTTTTTTTTTCTATCTTCACTAGCAATTGAGATACAGAGGTGTACTGAAATTGTCAAAATTCGAAAAACTGTATCTCCAAGAGGAATCAAATTAATCGCGATCTTTTTTACCATTGCTACTTAAAATTTAACTTAAAAACGTTATTGGTTTTTTTTTTTGGGATATTCGGTTACTGATAAATAAAACTCTAACTAATGAGATAAATAAATAAACAAACAATGTATTAAAAATTTAAAAATATAAATTAATAACATTTAATAACAATAAAATTATTAAAATTATATCACAAAAATTAATAATACGTATGCTATAAAATACAAACAACAAAATTAATATAAAATATTGCACTTAATAATATATGTAGATAATATTTTGTTCAATACTTAAAATTAATAAAACCCACTTTAATGTTATAATTTGTAACAATATATTACTGTAAATGGTAAAGAGTTTATAATTCGTTAAAAATCATCTTTTTATATAAAAATAAATGTTTAAAAAACAGGTTGTGTTCGATTTTTAAAGTCATAATCCCATAAATAGCAGCTAAAAATATGTTTCTAATATGGCGCGAGAATATAATGCAACTCGGATTGTTTGATGTTTCCGTAAAATTTGACAATCTATAAACTTAAGGTTCTTAATCAAAAATTTTGACATAAAAAAGTAACAGTTCAATTTTCTTGGTATCCGAACGCCAACTAAGTTTTTTTTGTTTAGCTTTTAAATTCTACTTTTTAAAAAATATGGACAATCTCGCATTTTGGCATATTCTCAAAATTTGATAATATTCCAAATTTTTTTTTTTTTTTTTGACATTTTAAAATGCTGCTTATTAAAAAAATTATATTTTGGAGAGCTTTTTTATATTTTATAGGCTTTCCGTCCTGTATATTTTACCTAAAATGTACGTTTAAGTTTACATAAACTATTTTGCTGTGGTGATAGATAATTTTAATATATAATTTAGTAATTTTAAAACTGGGCACATATGTCTACCGATTTTAACCGCTACTTTATATGTATATGTCTTTTTTTCACCATCTTTACTTAAAACCAATTATTATCGCGACTAATACCATATTATTTATGGCAGTTCTCGTAAATTCGATTATGAAGTGGCTTATTTAAAAGTAGAGGTAAAAACTAAACAAAAAATGCTTTATCCGTTCTTAAAAGTAAATTAATTTTTTAACGAAAACTAAGAGAAACATATTTGGAAAAATACCTGTAATTATAATTTTTTTTTTTACTGTATTATTTCCAAAACGTACCGTAGAAAAACTGACAAAATCGAAGTTTTTATAAAATTAATTAATTCATTTGCGTTGAGTTTTTAGCTCTTTTGTGAATTAATTCATTGGATTATTCATTATTTCTAATATAAAAATTACAGTGTATAATATAAAGAAACACTAATACAAGACAACATATTAAAAAGGAAAATAGTTACAAATATTATGGTTGAATGTTAAAAATTTATCGTTTACGTTAAACTGGATATGTGTACTGAAATAAATTAGAATTTTTTTTTAACTATTTGCAACTTTTTTGGTTTATTTAGAATAATTTAAGCAAAAACAAAAAAAAAATAGTTTTTAAATATAATAAGCTTTTTCTAGACAAAACCCGTTGCGAAAAAAACGATAGTTTTTGTATCTTTTTTTTTTACTTCTAAAACTAAATATTCGAGAAATTACTAACAAATCCATTGCGAACTACTCATTTCAGTTTTTACCTAGTATTCAGGATACATCTTTTCTTTTATAAAATCTGGCAAGCAAAGCTTCTTCCCTTAACACCAAGTCAGTCGTTCCCGGTTCAGACCACTTCAAGTGCTCACGATGTCAAACATCAACTTCATTGCAACAAGTATTACGCAAATATCTTGTTCCTAAAGGCATTAGGTCAGTTAAAATTCTGCAAAAACACGTTTCTAAAGATTATAGTCTACATCAAAAATATGTCTTTTAAAGTATAGATTATATATTATCCAAACTCGTATAACAAATGGAAGCTTTTTCTAGGCAAAACCCATTGCGACTGCAAAAAAACAAAAATTACCCATTTTTAAAATAAATACACCATATTTATAAAGAAATTATATACCTTCGTAGTAGAAATAATTACTGTTTTCTTGTTAAATTTATTATTGCTTAAATTATCCTAAAGAAACTGTAAAAAAACTTAAAAAGCTATAAACCCGCTTAAAAACTTAAATTGTTACATATTACACCCTGTTCCTATGCTTAAATATCAAAAAAATTGTTAATTAGGTAACATAAAAAAATATATCGCCATTTTAAATATTTTTTCAGTTCCACATTCCTGTTTTAGTTTTAAACTAATATTTTATAAAATATATGCGAGTAGGACTCTTCTTCGTCAAAATGAATAAGATGGCCAAACGAATCAGTTGTTTTGAAATTTTTCTTATATTTTTTTGTGCTTTTATTGAACGTTTGCACATAATTTCAAAAAAAATAAGACTAATAAAATAAACGATGCTAAAACAGTTTTAAAATTTACAATACTCGACAAAACAAACACAACATGTTTTGAGTAAATACCATGAACATCAAATTAAAACGTACTAAAAACATTAAAAATTATGACACTACTATTCATAAAATATACAGGTTGTCCAGAAATTACGGGTACAAATTAAGACTATAAATTTCTTTGTTCAAGCTAGAATGATTAAGACCACCTTTTTTCTAAGTAACTAGCGGTATATATTGATATTATTAATGGTATAAGTTTCTTCCAATATTTAACAACTTTCAAAAATATTACAGTTATTTGTGTGTCCCAAAAATATAATGATGTGCAAATATAATTCATATTTTTTTAACTGCTCTTTCGCAAATTACCAATAATTTTTAAAGATAGATTACTAATTAAAAAAAAACTTTTGTTTCTTGTAAAATTTCAACCAGATAAGCTGTTTAGTAATCGGCCAAGAGTGAGTCAAGGGCGCTCTTTAACCGAAACTTTATTTAAAAAAAAAATCAACCAAACTTATAAGTTAACAAATATAGCTTAGCCGGTGAGAAGGGCAGACAACGGGACCCACGCGACAGATAAAGACAAACTTTGCTTCTTGTAAAGAACAATTTAATTAAGAAGTTTTGCAGCCAGTCCCCATCGAAATAGATTCTTAAAAATTAAGTAGTTAAAATAAATAAGGATTTAAAAAATATGCTGGTTTTCCAAATAAATATCATACAAAGATATAATTAGTTGGTCTCTTTGTGTAACTGTAAAATAATCATGCTAACAGACTGTAGTTCTGGGTACAACAAAAACTTTTTAAAGAAATTTATGAGAGAACTATATTTTTCTCGGTATTACCGATATATTCAACATACACAGTATAGATTAAATTTTTACTAAAAATGTTTGCTGAACAGGGCTACATTTGCAACTTTCCTCGTATTTAAAAAATGTAAAATATCCCTTTTGTGTATTTTTTCCCATTAAATACAAGGAAACACTAAATAAAATGATTTGAATTAAAACACTTATTTTGTAAATAGGCCTTTGTACGTTTAGAAGAGAATTTGATTATTTTTCAAGAACAGAAAAATTTAAATTTAGAAAATAAAAAAGGTAGATAACAATAAATATCTGAAATGCCAAAACACAAAAAGTCAATATTTTGTGAAGTCCTAGCATTACCTTTTTTGTCGGGCTTTTTGAATTTAAATTAAAAATAATTTACCGATTTAAATTTTTTCTCCAAAGCAATATTTGGTTTTAATTAACATTCTTCGCTAGACTTTGACAACATAATGTTTTTTTAGGGTTTAAGCATTTTAGTAATTTATTTTTAGCTTTTTTATTTTCTTATTTAAATCGCAAATATCTCATTTAAATAAAACTAATTCTGTTGGTACTAAAAATAAATACAAAATTATTTATCGAAATCTATCGAAAAAAAACGAACCAATAAGGTGCAACGCTTTCATAAACAAACCAATAATGTGCACCATAAAGAACTTGTTAATTTTGGGTATTCTTTTAGATTCTACGGGAAAAATACAGAAGATTGCTAATTTAAACTTTTTTTAATACGAGGGAAGGATAGCCCACAAAGGTTTCATGAAGAAGCCCATAACCGAAACATGCAAATATTGCATTTTACGGCACCTTTTTAAAATTGTATGGCCACCATGGACGTTAAATAAATAACTTCTACCTTTAAAAAATGAACGGAGGAAAAGGGGGGGCCCAAAAATATCTCTTTTCCTGCACGCTGGGTTTTTTTATATAAGGCAAAGCCCAACCCCCCGAAGGGGGTGGGCAGGGCAGGTAAGAATTTATTTACACTAACAATTTTTATATTTTTAACCGTTGTTTTTTTAATAGTAAGATATGCGAAAATGTGGTATCAGTAATTGAAAGTGTAGGGGTTTGGGTTTAAAAACGGAGGGTTTTTTTAAACCTCCCCCTTTTACCTGAAATAAATTGGGAAAATATGGAAAAAAAAAAGTGTTTGAAACCAGGTAACACGACCGATGAACTTACCTTTTAATTTGTCTGAAATGTTAAACACAACCCAAACTAACCATGACCGACAAAGGGGGTTTGATTTTGTCTAAAAGGTCGATCTGGTTAATTTGGTTAGTTAAAGCAGGAGCGGTTTTTTTTAAATCGCCCCCGCATTTTTCGTCAAATATAATTGGGGAAAATAATGGGGAAAATAAAAACTATGAAAAAGAAAAATTTTTGTAAATGACTTCGTTTTGTCAAGTGATAATATTTAAATATTTTGATGCAATAAATGTTTTGTAATTAATAAAATTTATTACTTAAAGAAAACATTTGGCCCGTTACCTTTACGATTTTATTGACCCCAATATCCCTGGCTTAAATAAACTTTAACCTTTAAAAAATATGCCTGCCGGCCGGAAATCGAACCCCGGTCGCTCGGCGAAGTGACAGGCAGAGACTCGGAAGACTTTGCTACGGAAGAGGCATAGTCAGTCCTCGTTGTATGACCCTGTACAAGCATCTGTTTTTCTTGCATAAATGAAAGACCACTACTAAACATCCTAATTTATTTTGCGATATAAAGAAAGAAAGAAAGTGTTTGGGGCTATACTAACGAAGTCAACTGCGCGATGAACGTGTTAAAAATGAGCTCCTGCGAGTGGCGCCACCAAATTTCACCGGCCAATTTATATGGTTAGCTTGTAATTATATTCAAATCTAAATACAATTTATCTGTAATCAATAATATTCAAACATGCGGATAAAAGAGTAATCCCATCAGTGGTGGACTTATTAGATAAGTGGTCTTAAATGATAAATAACAAATTTTTTTTTTTTCGGCAAGTACTGTCTTTTATAGAAATAAAATTTTAGTTATAAAACCTAAAAGATTACAAAGAACGAACTAATTTTTAAAATTTAGAGAACGTTGGAATTATTTAAAGTAGCTCTCCCAAACGAAACTCCACACATTATGAAATATAAAAATATAAAAATTTGCCATCTTAATCTGTATACATAATTTCCGGAATCCCTTAATAAAGTGATTCTTTCTTACTATTTAATAGTTATTATCCGAGTACTCCCTGGAATTCTTGGAAATATTTAACTCTACATAGGATTAACAATATTGAGGATTCACTACAAAATATATATGTTTTCTTTTTATATTTTGTACACCTAAGGGCTGCATTTTTTTACATCTGTTAATTGCTAATATTCGCGGTTGGTAGTTATATTACGATTACTCAACTTCGCTAAACTAACAGAGGAAAAAGATGCATGGAATATTGTAATACGATACTTTACATCTTATACTTTTTATTATCGCAATAGGTTTACAGTAGTGCTGTAAAATTTTATTTTAAAAAAATATTTCCCGTCCAGAAAAAGGAATACATTTACAACTTAACATAAGGTAAGTGATACATAGAATGTATAGTTCCTTCTTTTTTATATCATCATCTGTTGTGCCTTTTTTTAACTATAGAAGGGGGAAAAGTTGAGAAAGATAAATGAAGGAGAGAGAGAGAGAGAGAGAGAGAGAACACTTAACAGAGTTTTGCTAGAATTCTTAAGTCCATTTGGGTAGGGTAGAGGCAGAAAAATGTTATTTTTGCAAGAAATGCTTAACGCAAAACCTTGTTACGTCTAATTTAAAAATAGAATACGACAATAAGGACGTTTAATATTCCAGAGTGCAAAGAAGATACTTTGTGTGGTACTTATAGTGAAACTGATTAAAAAGTTATTTTCATAATAAAAAATAAGCATTTTTTACTTTCTTGTTATGTCAAGATATTATGCCCATAAAAAAAATTGTTTTTCTAGCAGAATGTGTAAGGCAACGGCGTAAAAAATGTATTCTGAACTAAATTTGGAATAACTGGTTGAAACAAGATATCAACTTTGACTGATTGTGTGAGTCATTTGGCGCTGACAGATGCCACTGTCACAGACATCATTTTTAACAAATATATTTTGACAGATCTAATTTTGATAGTTTGTAATGTTTGACAGACGTCATTTTTAAAAGGTATTGTAAAATGTCGTATGAAGAAAACTGCAAGTTGTGTGTATTTAACTACCAAGTTCGATATTTTTAAACGGAATAACTAGTGTCTTTTAATAGAAATTTAAAAAATAAACCAACACATGAACACATTATTTTATCTTTAAAACAGTTTACAAAGACTACTATAAACCCTAAGTACCGTAGTTACCAGGGTTTTAAGATGTCCAAATACCGAAATATAAGGATATTGCAATTCCCGGTGTCCTTTAAAAAACCCAGCAGTGCCACCACAAATAACCACTACCCTAAAACATAACGTCTAGGCAATGTCATATAAACGAGACCTACAGGTTTAACGTAGGATCGGAACTATACACAACAGCAGACGATATTCGCTGATGTTGCTTAACTTCGTATAGTTGACGAAAGTTAGTTTTTAAACCACAATATATAGTTTGCGTAGTCTATTACTAACAGTCTTCTTATAGCTAAAAAATTATTTTACAAACACAAATATTTTTTTTGTATTTAGCATACCTAAATAATTAATGAATGGTTTAAATTTTGTAGATTTAAAATTTTACAACACTATCGTAAACCTAAAATTTTTTATTGTACCATACAAAATTAGTAGTATCTACTGACTAACAATTACTTATTTTCGCGTTTAAGGGCGGCATAACAGCTTTGGCATACCCGGACAGGTTTCAGTATTCGCAATCTTGAAATTTCGCTCTCGAATCGTGAGCAACGGGAACAAAAAACCTAAAATTTAAATCACCTTCAAATACTTTAAAATTACATTGTACCCTGTGGAAAAAGTAAAACAACTGTACAAATTAAAAGTCAAATATAAAACACCAACCATAGTTAAAAATGTAATAATACTAAGTTTTTAAACATTTTGATTGTTACTTGAGTAAATATAATTACAAAATATTATAAAACATGTTTAAATTATACAGAATGTAAAAAGTATGATGCTTTCGATTTTAATGGGCGATAGTAGAGCTCAAATCAAGTCAAAAAGTTCATATGATATATGTGTCAAAACGATATCAAAGTTATAAATTTGGAAGCAATTATTTCTGAAACGCTTAACAATTGTCAACTTTCGTCTTAATCGCTCAACGGAAGATGCATTGGCTATTAAAAAAACTAAGTGTTAAATGTGTCAGTCTACAAATTAAAATAATAATAATAATAATAAAATGATAATTAGAGCTGTGAAGACCGAGCTTAGAAGCAATTACAGGCGACGAATTTGGGAATCCGAATTATCTGGAATAAATAAGGTCCTTGCTACCAACATGTTAGCAGTGCCTGTATTGCTTTACTCTTTTGGAGTGGTTAAGTGGACGCGAGAGGAACTGCGCGAGCTGGACGTCAGCACACGAAAAATGATGCATCTTCACCGTAGCATCCACCCGCGCTCATCAACATCCCGTATTTACCTCCCACGCCACCAGGGAGGTCGTGGCCTTTTAAGCTTAGAGTGTATGCACGATCGACTGGTTTTGAGTCTTGCTTGTCAAGTTGCCAATAGTACTGATCCGCTGATGCAACTAGTAAGAGCACACGAAACAGCTAATGTTGGAGCGTTTCTATTTAAGGCAGCGGAGCGAGCAGCGGAGAAATGCGGTCTCAGATTTGCAGTAGATCCAAACGACGATCAGTCACTTGTAAGACTTAAGTCTAAAGCCGTAAGAACTGCAGTTAAAAGAGCAGAACAGCAGATGCTTTTAGAAGATCACATTAATAGGCCGCAACACGGAGTATTTTACCGAAACATAGAAAGACTCTATCTATCTCGAAACCTCACGTTTGGGTTTTTAAAATCTGCTGAGCTCAAGTCTGAGACCGAGGGTTTCCTACTAGCATGCCAGGATGGGGTGATAAACACGTTGGTATACCGAAGCCAATTTTCTAACATTCCTGATACTGCTTGTCGAGAGCAACCCGAAACACTAATGCACTTATTGTCAGCTTGTCCAGTGCATGCTGTAAGTAGTTACATCCACCGACATAACGATGCGCTTCGGGTACTTTATTATCACCTCAGACATTATTACGGCATCGACGAAACAGCAATTTTGCCATTTGCTCCCGGCGATATCGAGGCAGTAGTGGAAAATGACAACTGTCGCATATATTGGAATTAGGCATTCCCAACTACGCATCAAATTCGCGCCAATAAACCTGATATCGTTCTCCTCGATAAAAGGAATAACTCTATGTATGTGATTGAGTTCTCAGGCCCCAGCGGAAAGTAACATCGATATAAAGGAACGGGAGAAACGAGCCAAATATCAGGATCTACTTGGCGAACTTCGGAGGCTCTATCCGGAGTATAACGTGCGATTGGTTGTCCTGATTGTCGGCGTTTTGGGGGCATAAAGAAAATGTGTTGGGGGAGCTGAAGTGTATTCCCGCATGTCAACATTCACCCGAACAACTGGTGATGAAAATGCAGAAATCTGTTGTCCTTGGGTCCCTTTGTTTACTGAGGCAAATGAATTTGGCCGAAGATCACTGACCGAGCGGACGCGAGGAGTGGTCTTCGATACGGATGGCCTTCCGCATGACGCCCTATGGGGTCGGAGCCATGGGATACGTCATGTCGGATCTTTCTAAATAATAATAATAATAATAATAATGTTTCTCCAACATTTAAAAAACAATTGGCAACAGCGCTGCAGTTCGTCAACTCAGTAGTCAGTTTGTATTATGCCTGGTCGCTGCGGTATTTTTCTCCGTTTTTTATTTCGTTCTTTAAAGGTCAAAATAATGTTTTCAAACCGGGAATATGCCGATATGTTATTAATTTACGGCGAGGCTAACCATAATGCTAATCCAGTAGCTTAAATTTACCGTGAAATATTTTCACAACGGTACCAAAGAGTTTTCGAAACGAGATGTGTGCCCAAGAAATCCTGGGAGGTACATATGTAACTGTGGAACAAGAGAAATGAATTTTGGAATTCTCGAAAGAAAATCCTGGAACTAGTACGAGGTCATTAAGCCGCGAAGTAAACGTATCACATACCACAGTTCACAGCTGTTTCTTTTTTATAATTTGAGACTTTCTATTCTTCAAGCAAAATAAAAAAGTGCTGTGTTAAAACATAATAATTTGTATTCTTAAAATGGATATTAAGCCTAAATTTGTGTGTGGTAAGTACAATTATTTTTTAATTACAAATAAAATGTAAATAAACATCTCTTTAAAAAAATGTAAATATGTAAAACCTCGCAAAAAACGTTTAACGTTTGACTCGATGAGTGATGAAGTGTTGCCAAATTTTTTAAAGTTTGAAACGCCATATTTCGAACTATCGCCCATTAAAATCGTGAGCATCATACTTTTTACCCCATGTATTATATTTCACTTCCATTCACAATATAAGTAACATTGTAGCTTCTTCGAACTCACACCATTAAAAGTAAAGCTCATTTATTTACACTTCCTTATGCACTTAAATTACCCCAATATATTATTAAGCGACATAAAAGTGCAAACACCCCTTAGCAGTTATTTTAGTCTTTTTTATTTTTTATTCATTTGCTTAGCTCAAAAACTGCAACAAATTTTTTAATATTCAGTCCATTAGTTTTGTTCGTAAAAAAATTCAATTGTGTTTATTTAAAGTTTACTTATTTGGTAATAATGCCTACAATTTAAAGACAAAGTATTTTCAGCTAACCAAGATTAAAAAGAGTCAAATTGTTGGGCTGCGAGAGAGTAAAATGAACAGAAGCCCACCGAAAATTGTTAGATGTTTTCGGGAACGGAATGAAAAATAACATACACAAAGAGCCAAAGGTACTGTACAATACCAAGGTATTACAGGACACTAAAGATTATTATCAATCGGCTCAGGTTTTTGATCTTAAGATCTGCTACAACTAAAGCTATTGTTTTTTAGTGGTTTGGTGAGCATGGAAGACCTATTATTACACGTTTGGTTTATCACCGAACACGATTTTTTTAAACTCCTTTCGTATATTTCGTATTTAACAATACAACCCCTAACTAGACAGTAGAGACTACAGTAGTATCTACAATGGTACAGAGAACATCAAATACGAAACCAAGAATGAAAGAAAGTAGTTGTCAGCGACAAATTCCGGTTTTGTTTGGGTATCCACTGGCAGGGTGTAGATTTCGTTTGTCACCCTTTTTTAAAGGCACTTTTATCAATTAAGATATATGAAGTTTCTTCTGAGTAAAATTTTTAACGGTTACTTGTTTAAAATAACGAGAGTAACGGTAATCCACTAAAACTTATTAATAATTTTTACCAGTGTAGCTTTCGTTTGTCACCCAGTTTTGAAGGCCCTGTTATCAAAGTTATACCAAGTTTCTTCTGCAGTAAAGCAGCAAGGGTGAGAAAACGATGGCGAAAAGCGCAACCAACAATTTGATAAAGAAAGGCATGTGCATCGAGTTGTTGGAGCAATAATTTTGAAAACTATTTTAAACGGAAGTCACCTCTTATTTTTGTTAGAGGATGACAGCTGATTAAAAAAAAGATAGCGCCTGGCTTCATGTAGCAAGAGTAACGCTACAATTATTTTAATATTAGTATGAACGTCTACAAACTTTGTGAACAAATTTAATTAATGGGAAATGAAAAACTGCCTTTGTACAATAGAAAAATGGTATTTTCGAAATGCATTTAAAAGTTTGCAATTACAAAAAATTTATAACTAGGTAAATAATGATGGTAATAGGCCCGAATTTGTTACTCGGGGGTTTTTGAGGTCGCTGAACACGAATATGAAATTATCAAGGGCCTACGGAGTACCTGGTGCGCGCTAAGTATGGCGTAAAAGTCGTCTTCTGGAGTTTTACGACAATTTCTCCTAATATCAGCCCAATTTTGTTACTCGAGGGGTTTTCGAGGTCGAGGAACAGGAATATGATATTGACAAGGCCCTGCGAAATACCTGGTCCGCGCTAAGAATGGTGTAAACGTCGTCTTCTGGAGTTTTACTACAAATCCTTCTAATATCAGTCCAATTTCTTTACTCAAGAGGTTTTTGTTGTTGCTGAACACAAATATGGCATTGGCAAATGGCCTGCACCATTCCATCATTATTTACCTAGTTATACATTTTTTGTTATTCCAAACCTTTAAATGCATTTCGAAAATACCATGTTTTTATTGTACAAGCGTAGTTTTTCATTTCCTATTAATTAAATTTGTTCACAAAGTTTGTAGACGTTCATACGAATCGAATGCAAAAAACCGCATTCAAATCCATCTTACTGCACAAAAAATCCCTCGTTCATTTCTTCGTTTCCTCGACTATATGCCTACATCTATCTTTCACCATAGCTACCAAGATCTTTAAACCTTAAACTCACGCAACATGGACATTTTATTTAGGAAAATAACTTACTCCACCCTCCATAGACACTCGAAATCTAGAAACACTATAAACTTTTGATTAAACAAGGTACGGTTTAAAAGATTTTTGGGATTAAATTTAGACATTTTAAAATAATTTTAAATTCAATTATTAACATGAGGATCTCGGCTACTATAAGTGATACAGGGTTAGTTATTTTTTATTATTAAACAATTTTTATTGAACATAGAAAAACTGTCCAAAAGACCAGGGGTCTCCAAACTTTCCAGCCTTAGGGCCATACTGATTACTCCAGTAAGTTCCGAGGGCCAAAACCATATTATCATTGTTGCCGGTGGTAAGAAGTGAAATAGTCCACTGATTAAAAAAAAAGTCCGAAAAAGTACACAACGTTTAAAAAAGGCTGCAAAACGGCAACACTGCATATTATTAATTTTCCTGTCATTATCTGTAATTTCTAGATTAGTCGTAGAGTACGAGCCATGAGGAGTAACGTGACACGACATCTGGTGGACACAAGCGGAAATAGGTAGTACCTTCTATCGCTAACAGATGGCGCTAATAGCACGTACAGAATAATCTCGTTGGTTCGAGAAAGTTCTGGTGTCTTCCACTCACTTCTAGATGGCAGTAATTGGAATATATAAGAAGGCTAGTGGCGCAACCACAAGTCAGTTCCTATGACACTGTTGTTAAATAAAATATTGCATACCTCCTTAAAACGTGTTTGTGCGTGTTTAAGTTTAAGACATCTTTATAACAGTATTTTGATTTGAATTGTTGCTTTTGTGTGTGAATTAGTAGTATGGAAAAGAAGCGAAAAATTGATAGTGAATGCAGAAAATTCAAAGATCAGTATTTCGTAATTGAGTCCAGTAACAAGGCGCTATGTTTGATTTGCAATGAAAGCATAGCCGTTCTCAAAGAATATAACATTAAACGTCATTATGAAACAAAACATTTTCAAAATTACTCAAAATATACAGGAAGTTTGCGGACAAAAAAATTCGAAGCTATGCAGCGCGGATTGAAATCGCAGCAATCTTCATTTACAAAACTCAAAACTGAACAAGAGGCTGCAACTCGTGCCAGTTTTGTGTGGCTCTTGAAATTCAAAACGTGGAAAACCATTCACCGATGGAGAAATGATCAAAGAATGCATAATTGCAGTAGCCGAAGAAATGTCAAAGCAAAAAAACCTGTGGCTCGAAGGGTAGAAAACATGCTGAAAATATATCCTCTCAACTGTTCGACAAAAATGGACATTTTGAGTGGTTTTCTTTGCCTTGGATGAGTCAACGGATGTGCCAGATACTGCTCAGGTGTTGATTTATATTCGAGGAGTAGATAAAAGCTATGAAGTGCACGAAGAACTTCTTGATATGTATAGTATTCATGGCACAACTACTGGTACAGATATTTTTAAAGGAGTTGAAATGGCCATTAATCAAAAGAACCCTCGATGGAAAAACTTGAAATGTATTACAACTGATGGAGGCAAAAACATGAGTGGGAAAGATAAAGGAGTGGTCGCTCTTGTGTCAAAGGCTGTAGAAAATGACGGTGGTTCAAAACCATTAGTCTTACATTGTATCATTCATCAACAGTCTTTGTGCGGAAAATGTTTGGATATGTCTGACGTTCTGAAACCAGTCATATCAACTGTTAATTTTATCAGATCTTTTGGGCTGAATCACCGACAATTCCGACAATTTATTGAAGAGATTGGAGAAACTGACTTACCTTCGCCGTACGCTGGCTTAGTTGTGGGAAAGTCCTTCAGCGCTTTTTGAACTCTGAGCAGTGATCGAAATTTTTTGAATGAAAAGCATCGCCCTCTTACTGAATTACAAAACAACGCATGGCTGTGGAAGTTAGCATTCTATGTTGATTTGACAAAACATGTGAACGAACTGAATTTGGGATTGCAAGGAGAAAACCAGCATCTTCCTGATTTATACACTAATATCAAATCATTCGGGAAAAAATTGAGACTGTTTCAATCACAACTACGAAGTAAATGTTTTTCACATTTTAAAACGTGAAATATTCAGCCACTACTGAGACTGAGTTTCCTATCGATTTTGCAATCGAAACTTTGAGTGCTTTGAAGATAAATTTTGGTACTCGTTTTCGACTTTGATGCCATTGCGAATCAAATTAGATTTTTCAGAATCCTTTTGATACTGACATTGAAACCCTAGCCCGAACTTCAAATGGAAATGATTGATCTACAATGCAGTGATACAATTAAGAACAAATATCAAAACTCATCTTTGTTGGAATTTTATAAGAGTCTTCCACTGACACAATTTGATAATTTGCATAAATTTGCTCGTGGTCTGTTTTCTGTTTTTGGTACTACTTATTTGTGTGAGAAAACCTTCTCCAAAATGAAGTACACAAAAAATGTTTACAGATCGAAATTAACTGATGAGCATCTTAAATCTCTTTTAATAATTGGTACAAGTAAAATTAGTCCACAACTACAAACTATTGTCAGTGGAAAATCTCAATTACATAAATCTCATTAGTATTTCATATGTCATTATGTTTGTTATAAGTTATGTGATTATTTAAAATGTATAAAATGTTAGTTGGATTCATTTCAATAATTTGTTAGTTATTATATACTGAAGTTAAATTTTCTGCATATTATACATGTCTTTACTCATTACAATTCTGTGTTTCTTTATCCAACTTATCACAAAAACAATAACAATAAGCCTACAAGAATGTTATGAGTTAGCGGAGTTAGCCCATGACCATATCAATGTAGATGTCATATTAATAATTATTCAACATAAAATTAGAATACTTCAGTAAACTAAATTTAATTTGCTATAAAAATTATTTGTTCTCTAAAAGGAGTTTTCAAGTATGCTAGCTCTCCGCGGGCCGGACAAAATATGTCCGCGGGCCGGATGTGGCCCTCGGGCCGTAGTTTGGAGACCCCTGCAAAAGACCATCGACCGAGGTCTTTCAGCCTTTAGTTTTTACAAATTACTTATAAGGGTTGGTTAAATTGTAGCAAAGTTGTGTAAATAAATGCTCAAAAACAGGCAAATAAGAAATTTAAAAAATAATAATTCCTTCAGAAATCATAGTTTGCCTCTATTGTGTTGATGCTGTAAATTGGCGCCACTAGGCTACATTTTAAATGAATTTACGTACCCTGTTAAAAAACAGAAATATGCTTAGAAAATGTACTTACTTGTCCGCAATTCCTACAATGATGCCGCCTTTCATAAAGGGTAAATTTAACGGTACAACTTGCGCAATTCTCGGCCACTTCATCTTTAAGCCAGTGATCGGCGGCACGTCCCACGGAATCGGAGACAGACCACGAAAAAACGCGTCCTCTTGTATCTCCTACATACACCACACGATGATCCCTGTAAATGAGTAATAACATTTTAATTGGTTAATTTGTTTAGGATATTTTTAACGGTATTTAAAGACTAAAACATGTATCTTTTATATGATTTTTTAAAATTTTCTTATTAACTGAAACAAAGTACATTTTATCGCATTAATTCAAAACAATTTTATTGTGCAGGAGGGTGGCTCACCTCTTTTTTTTTCTACATTTTTTAAGATACAAACATGAAACTTTGGTATATCATATAATGTCAAATTTGACGATTTTTGACAAGTCACCTGACTCTCGGTGATTTTCCGTTTCGCCGGAAACGGCCTTAATTTCCGATTTTAAAATGAGACACCCTGTATATTATTACATTTTTAGATTCCTGGGAATATTCTGCGTTTAACGGTATCCCACATGTCAAATTTTGACAGTTAGGAATTTTTATTTAACAACTTTTTAAGTTGAGGCCATTTCCGGCTGGATTTACCATTGTTCTTGGGTTAATGTTCTGATCCCTTGGTTTGTTTTTTAATTTAAGTTTTCCGTGTGTTTGAGATGTTTTCTATTTCAAGAGCTACCTTCCCTGGTGACACTTGTTCAAAAGTGCCTTATGGGTGCGATCTATTTAGCCCCTTGAAAATGTATTGTGTGACCTGTCTCTTGCTAATGTTGGAATAGAGCTGATGTAGTCTGTTTGTTCTTGCACTTTTTTTGTGTGCTTAAATTCTGGTTGAGATTTTTTTATTTGTTCGCCAGATGTATTCTTTGTCGCAGTTTCTGCAGGGAATGCTATAAAAACCTTGGTTTGCTAAAGGTATTTTGTCTTTTGGATTGCCTAGCATTTTATGCATTGTCGTTTGTAGCTTATATATAAGTTTATAGTAATATTGTCAAAGTTATAAAATTATTATAAACAAAGAATTACATTTTTTTAAACTTTTATGACGTGATCTTTTTAAGTATGTATATAAGAAGGGCTTCACGAAGCAAAACATTTATACAAATATTTAAGCATTTTTTATTTAAGTATAATGAGGATGAAAGTTCGAAAGAATTTTGTTAATTGACAATTGTCTAACTTATTAAAAAACTAACTTTTACTTAAATTTTTAACGGGAATAAATTCTTTGAAGTATTCTGAATACACCATAATTTTTTAAATTTTTTCAATTAATATTTAATACCATAAAATAAATTATTTAGTGTGACGTACTCGGTTCTGACACCGAGGGCGCAACCAAAAAGGTCGCGAGGAGGCCCATTTTCAGCGTTTTTATATTTTAAAATTATAGATAATGGAGAAAGAACTCCGGGAGTTGGAACTTTTTTTATAGAATCAAAAATCGAAATTGCTTTTTTTAATAACAATGCAATGCAATGCTTATTGGCAGACAAATCCTTAAAACGCCTTTCTGAGATTTGCATTCCCGTCGAATGAGCTATCCCTCATATTTTTTGAATTCTTCTACTTTTTTTTTTTTCCCAGGAAACACATTTCTCGACTACACCATTACAATTTTGAGGTTCATTATCTTACTAATTAATGGTGGTCCAATATTTTTGGCAATTTTGGCTCAATTTAGTTTTACACAAGGATTTCTGAGTTTCAATATTTTATTGTATAAAATATAAGCCCAAGAGCTGAAAATACTTAAAAAAGTTGTGTAAAAATTCTATTTTCCGCATGCTTGAAGATAAATACTATATTAGTAAATTTTAGCTTTTATCGAGAAACTCCTATTAGTTTTTTCCAGCTCTTGAGCTAATATTATTTAGTAAATTTAAAACTGACTTCTCAATTTCCAAGTTTTAAAATGACATACTTCTGGGTAATACAGTTTAAAACTAATTTTTATGCTTTCTTGCACTACACTAAAATACATACTTGGATACCGCCAATGCAGTTATCGAAGCAGGTTCAGTGTTGTCTTTTCTGTCATATGCAGTATGCATAGTAAATTTATTCAAATACCGTGACGTTGCCATTTAATCCTAAAATATGGGGTTTAAATTAATAATTAACAGGGTGATTCATAAGTCGAGGCGAAAAATGGGATCCCATATCATTTTTTAATTTTGAAACGAAAATTGAATATTTTTTTTTAAATTCGCCTTTGTTTATAAAAGATATTTGCATAAAATAAATAGTAATTATAATCAAAATTAGCGCCGTTTTAAAAAACTATACGTCGGTGAAAATAAGTGTTGGTAGATACTAGAGAAAATTAAAAATTTTGATATTAAATTAAAGAAAACATTGGTACATAACAACAAATAACATTTATTATTTTCCAAATACAAAATAAACAAAGAAATAAAACAAAATTATAACAAGTGTTCAAAAATTACCATTTCACGGATGCAAGCATGACATCTGTTTATTAATGAATTGTACACCTCTGCAAAATTTGTTGAACTTGAATATTCTGTACAGCATTATTAATTATTTCTCAATTGTTCAACCGAGTTTATTTGTACAGCATAAACCATCTGTTTTAAATGGCCCCAGAGAAAAAAAGTCAAGGGGGTTGAGGTCAGAGACCTTGCGGGCCCGAACAGGACCATTTCTGCCATCCATCTTTGATTAAAATTATTATTCAACCACCAACAACATTTCTTCCAACGTGGTGGTGCACCATCGTGTTGATACCCATTCTGTTCAGGGAGAGGCAAATCATCCAACAGTATTTTCAACTTGATTTTCCAAAAGTTCCGTATAAATAATTCAATCGTGGGGGTAGAACTTGGAGAGGTAACAATCTTCCGTTAAAAATGCCAAAGAGGGTTGATGCAAAATCTTTGCTGAAAATTGCAACTTTTTGCAAGGATTTTCAGTGACCAAATGTGGTTGGAAATTATTAATACCATCTCTGGTGAAAATTGATTCGTCCGACCACAAGGTCTCTCGAATAAACCGGATTTACATTGTGTTGTTCTAATAACCACTGAAAAAAAACAGACGTTCTGTGTCACCTGGTTGAAATTGTATTTTGCCGATGGTAAGGATGGAGAACTTCCTGATTTAAAGTTCGAAGCGAAACCTGAGTGTTGATAGTTTGCAACGTCGAGTACTAAATTCTGGTTGATCAAGAACCGAATCAATTACAGCTTCCTCTTGTTGTACGTATGACTTTAAGGCCGCAGGACGCTTACCAACCACATTGCGAAGTCTTTGAAAGGAGCAGAAAAGCGTCTAGAAGGTTGCCTTCTGTTTGGAAATCTCTGCTGATACCACACAAGCTGCTAGACCATTTCCGTCACATAAACCGTAGAAAAATGATATCAGCATATTCTTCGTTGGAAACTCCATCTTCTCGTAGCTTTTACAATAACAGATTCAAATGCATTTAACTGTTGACAACGTCAAATTTAATTTCACATAGGCGTCTGGTATTTGCGCTTATAGATTAAGAAGGCTCTTTATTTTATTTTTAAAATTTTTTGTCGGTAAAAGTTTGAAGTAAAATATCTCGAAACGAGGGAATTTCAAAAATAGTATTCTTCATTTTCGATTCAGAATTAAAAAATGAGTGCGGGATCCCATTTTTCGCCTCGACTTATGAATCACCCTGTATAAAGGGGCAAATTGTTTAAATTTTTAATACCATCGCATCTATTTACACATATTTCAAAGTGTTACTTTAAAGTTAAATACCAAAACCTACTTCCTATTTTTGCTAATAGCTTTTAAAATCTTTTTAATATTAGTTTAAAAGTCGTACAAGTCCTAGACAGACTTACTTGCCTAATATTTGTAAAAAAATATTTACTAAAAATTCCCCAATATATATATTTTTTGATCATTTAAAAATTTCGGGTATTGGCAAGGGGCGAAGTATATGGTGGGGACAGCTGAATCGATTGCAGCGCTCGCTGTGGTCAAATTTTTCAATAAATCATGCTCAATTAAATTAAACCATTAGATAAAATAATAAAATGGGTAATTTTTTGTGTGCTTAAATTTCAGAATACTCAGAAAAGTTACTGAATTTTTTTAATTTCCAACTGTTGTTGGAAATTAGAAAAAAGGCAAAATGGATAAATACAGTTAAAAGAAAAAAGGAGCCGAATGACGTTCTTTCGATTAAACTTTCCGTTTGTTCCTGCCTTTTCCTGAAGTTTTTAAACTTGAAGATTCTTTTTAATAGACTAAGTAGTGCCTGTGTAGTCTCCGTGAGGGTGAATCGAGAAAATAGCCTTCGTTAGAAATATATATTAGTGTTAAATATAATGAAAAAACCCTAGACTCGTAAGTTTGTCAGGTGATATTTTACTTATAACAATTGCCGATTTTTGTCTAAGGTTAATAAAAAAAATATTCATCAATTGAAAATAAATTATTATTTTTAAAAAAAACCCGTTTAATTGTTACATTTTTTTAAATATATTTTTTTATTTTTTATACTGACATTTGTAATGTTATTTAACTGTCATTTGATTTTAACCGGATAACCTTATTCCCAATAATAAGGTCTGAGTTCGATTCTACAAAACTCCAAGAACTTTTTTTATTAAAAACACACTTTCTATACTTACTGTCCAAGCTTTAATTTGTTTATTTACTATTGATATTGTCTTCCTTTTCAGGTTGAACAGGTTTATATATTTTTAAATTTTGAAAAATAAATAAATATTATAAGTAATCTTCCACCTTCACATGGTTTTTAAGCATGATTTAATGTAGCCGTCAGATGTCGTTGACATCGCGCACGGTGCGAATTCAAAGAAATGAATCCCTAGAATTTTTGGACCGGAATTAATATTTAAAGTTTGTAAAAGATATTACAGGGTTCCCACAAAATTCCTAAATGAATTCCTGAATTCCCGATTTCCAGGTCTCCTTAAAAAATTTCCACTAAAAAGGGTTACCGTAAAAGTAAAGATTAAATAGTGTGAATTTTTCGGAATTTTTGACCCGATACCGATAAGAAAGATGGTCTAAAATATTTCTAATTATCTCTGGACTGGAAATTGACAAAGAAAAGGAAAACAATTTTAAACACATGTGTAAAAATATTAAAGGTTTTTAATTGAAGTGTTTGATTTTTGTCCCATTTTGGGGTAATGAAAAATAAATTTATATTCTTGGCCAAGTGGTGAATGAAATTTTAATATTGTATTGAACTACTTAGTGCGAAGAGGCCGAGCTAAGCGGTTAGTTTACGAGAAATAGATTTTACGTAAAAACTTTTTTATTATCATCAGTCCAATCTTCATATGCTCATTTGAAAGAATAATTAAAAAAATACATTTAATATTAAAGCACAGTTTATTACCTGCTTTAAAAATTAACAAGCCCACAAACAATTAAGCTTTGTAATGGTTAAAACAAGAACATAAACATTTAAAAACTTTAAATTTAAATAATAACATAATATTCTTGAAGTTTAGGGAGTCACAAATATGAACCGTGATAGTTAAAAATCATTAACCGTTTTAAAAAAACGTATGGTCTTTACAAATTTTAAAAAGAAAAAACAATTAGATAACAGAGCAATAAAAGTTTAGAAAGGTAGTTATTAACTGAACACATAAAAACCTTTAGCAGGTTAAGGTATTATTTTTTAAAGGGCAACCTCCCAATTTCGGAGTTTGGAAGCACAATCAAGGTTATTTTTTTTTTATTTTCCAGTTCCTTTATTTCGGCCCAAAGTTTTCGTTTTTCAGATTTTTTTTTTTTTCCAAATTTTATGATTTTTTTTTCGTCAGAGCTTGTTGATTTTCGATTAGAGCAACGACAATAGTTAACATTTCCTTTGATATTAAGTTTGACACCCGCCACATTTTAAAAAATTGCGTCATAAACTGTTCTTTGAGCCATCAATGACTTTTCGTAAATTTTCTACTAATAAAATTTTATTGAGAATTTCCTTCAACAAATGCATTTCCATGGAATAAAATCAGAACTATTTTACGCTCAAACGTGACGCGTGCTGCGCAACGCATCACTGAAATTAAAACTTTCCATTGTCAAAAATCAGATCTATCCACACCAAATATATTGCTGTCCTTTTTCGCAAATACATCAGAGTCCAAACACAAAAGAGATAGAACTAAAACGAGAGTTTCAAATTAAAATATTTTATTAATTTTATCATTCCAAACTATTTCTTTTCTCTTTTATAAGATGTGCAATAATAGATTTATCCTTGTTTCTCAACTATTCGTTTGATGTTGGATGAACGGGCCACGATACGAAGACAGAGCCGGAATACTTTCAATTTTGTTTGAAACGTAATTATTTTATCGATAAGACCGAAACGGATTATTTTTAGATTTGTTAGGAAATGGAATTATTTTTTTTATCTAAAACTGTAATTTTCCAGGTTTTTAACTAATTTTCCTAATTCCCGACTTCCCTGACCACTTTTGAATTCCCTAACATTTCCTGACTTCCAGAAAAGTGGGAGCCTTGTATTATCAAAAAACCAAACAGGAAGTAACTTTTGATATTTTACCTATGAACCAGCGCTCTTAAAGATTTTTATCAGATTTGCAAAAACCAGAAACAAAGTATACTAGTGTGAATAGTAAGCTTCGTAGAATAATTTAAATCATCTTTGGAATTGTTAGTTTTCTCACTGTGAGGATGCTCAAAGATTTTAAACCAAGTAAATCAATTAATGGATGGATAATGGGAAAAAAGTAAATAAATATTTTTTCTACTAACGTGTGGAAAGCAGCACTTTTCCGCACACAATTTAGTTTGGAAAGTGTCACTTTTCCGCACTAGTGCGGAAAAGTAAACCCTTGCAAATTTCCCACTTAAACAGGTACTTAAAATGTTTTTAATTCTGAAGTTTGACTTAGTATAATTCTATTATTGGCATAGTATTCTTTTATTTGTACAAATTAGGTGTAAAATTAACGAAATATTCACTAAAAATTAATATTGTTTTAAAAACATTGTTTAACATTCTGGTATATATTAAACTTGCTTGTCAGATTTTTTGTTTTGACCGTGCCGTGTCCATATTATAAAAGATCAAAGTCATTAAAAGTCATCGATAATTAAAAATGTCTTTAGTACATTCTGATCAGTATCGTCGATTTTGAATAAAAAAAGTTTCCCTGGAGCTTCTGACGAGGAATTACCTGAATCCATTCTCAAAGCAGCCCGAAATAAAACGAGAAAAAATCCCAAAAGGGGGTTGGGAAAGAAAAAAGGTTTTTATGGCATATTTCGCGGAACTTGCTAAAACATTTAAAACCCCAAAACCTTAGGTCAAAAATGTCATTAAGATCGGGAAAAAAACATGGATTTAAGCAAATATTTCAAAGTAACATCATTTTTGAAGAAGCAAAATGTGGAATTTAGCCCCAAAGAAGGCCAAAATTTTCTCAAAAGATGAAATAGCAAAATATATTAATGATGCTCCAAATGATGTCTACCCTAGCGATAAAGGTAGCTACAATTTTCGGACTAGGTGGTGCGTGTCGTGGAGAAGAATTGAAAAATTAGCACTGATGATATTGATGATAAGGGGAATCTTTTAATTGTAAATATTCCAGACTCCAAAAACCATTCTAGCCGAAGTTTTGACATTTCCGAGGAAATTGAAAATGGAAAATATCTAGCTTTGTATAGAAAGTATTCCAGTTTACGAAACCCCGAAACACCACACAAAAGTTTTTTTTGTTAATTACAAAAATTGGCTTGTACTGTCCAGTGCATGGGAATAAATACTTTTGGCAAAAATGCCCTCTGAAATAGCTGCCTATTTACGTCTTCCAAACCCAGAACTTTACGGGATATAGCTTTCGCCGTTCCTCAGCTACAATGTTAGCTAATTCTGATGAAGGCATAACGAATATTAAAAGACTTGGAGGTTGGAAGTCATCATCTGTTGCAGAAGGCTCCCCAAAGAAAGCTCTACAAGTTTGAAGAAGGACTTATCAAACAAAATATTACCCCAAAATTCATCTACCTTTGAACACAGCAAAACGCACTTAAGGCCCATTGTACCGTCTTCTAGCAAGCAACAATGTGTCTCTATTACCTGTAACGACGACCGGTTCAATTGCACCTTAACGGCAATCTCCAACTCCGCAACTTACCCACAACAACGCCTCTGCGATTCATTTACAAAATGCTACCAACTGTTCTTTTACGATTAATATTGTTAATAATAATAAGTAGTAATGGTAAAAATAAATATTATCTAATGGTTGTTTAGTTTGACTTTTCCACAAAATAAAAAAAATTTTGTACCTAACACGTGCGGGAAAGTGTCTTTTCCACCCTTGACGGCTAACTGCCGTCGCGTGCGAAAAAGTACCCTGTCCGCCACTTGTTAGGTAAATAACTTTTCATCATACCTGGTCTTAAAGCATTAAGTGGATTAATCTTCTTTTTTGTGTCGACAATAATAAAAGAATCAGTCAAACTAGTGTCGGATTTACTGGTCGTAACCCTGATGAGTCATCAACGTCCAAACTTGCGCTTTCGGCACTATTTCCTCCTATACGGAAAAAAAAAAATATGTTTATATAAAGTGTCCATTATATATAATTATTTATTTAATTTACTTTTCGCTCTTTCTAAATCCAGCATGTACTCTCGACCGTCTTCTTCTCGCCGGAGCTACAGGTGGCGCCATTTCTTCTCCATCACTACAAGTCTCTTTTTCATCTTGTTGTTCGCTTTGCCATTCTTTGGCGCTGCCCTCTCTTGATCTTAATATTTCCAGCTGAAAATATACAAACAAAAATGAATAGCTATTTGTCAAAATAACTGTCGGCACACCTGCTCGTTTGACAAAATTTTAGCACACTGAATTTTTAAATTTCCCGAAGATTGCACAACTGCCGTTTTAAATTTAATTGTGCATCTATATGTGTAGAATATCCCTAAGAGGTTGATGCACCAATTAAATAAATAAGTAGAAAATGTATAAAATCGGGTGTCAGCATAAAATGCATAAGTTATAAAAAAGGGCTAACTTTTTACAAATAGTTATTAAAAAACCAAAAAAAAAATATTTTTTATCCTTTACCTTCATCTGTAATAAATAAAAGAATATTATTAGTCTGTCTGTGATCGTCGAGTCGAAAGAATAGAAATACAAACGCTTTTATTTACAAAAAAGCTGTTTGAAACAAAAAAATCTTAAAGGGAAAAACGTTTCTTTTTATTTGGATATTTTTCGCTTGGTATGACACGACAACCGCGCACTGAATAACTTACAAAGCCATTGTGTCACGAAAACTTAACCTACAGTAAGGGCAAATCTCTATCTGGGGAAAATTAATACATATTTTTCGGCAATGTTTCAACAAGTGATTTTCACAAAAAAAAACTCAAAAAATAATATTTTAAATAAATAATTTAAGGATCGATTAAGCCCAACAAATTTTTTTTACTCATTTATACAGCGTGTCCCCGCAGTTCTTGCCATATGGGAAATTTTTTTACTGACAGTCGAAACAAAATCATTTTGATGTAGAAAAGTTCTGCTTATTTAAAAACTAAAAATCCCTACGCAAAAAGTTTTAAAATATCAGCAGTATACAGAGTAGCGACAAAAACGTAAAATTTATCCCATACTCTTATTTTGCAATATTCAAAGAAAAGTTATTTAAAGGAATTATTTAGAATTAATTTTTATCTAATTACGAAATCACAGCCACCTACGAAAAATATATATTTTTGTATTTCAGTAAATCAGAACGGAATAAAAAGTAAAAGCTTTAATATAAAACAAATTAATGTATCACTTATAACAAAGAAAAAATTAGTATAATTCAAATTTTAATATAGTAACCATCTTTTTCCATGAATTTTTTTTTGTTAACTTGGAGAATTTTGAAACAACTTTTCTCAAAACAACTTGAGGGGTTTCTCGAGCACACTAAGTTATTATCCTTTCTAAGCTATCGATATTTTGAAATGGTCGAAACTTTTTCCTTTAAATATCCCCAAAGGAAGTAATCCAGTGGGTTCAGGTCGGGTGACCCCGCCATAAGAGACCGTGACGTATCGGTGTCATTCTAACAGCGTTCGGAGTCTACCACAAAGTATTTCTAATGTCACGTGGAAGGCCATTAATAAAGTCAGACAACTGATTTCCCAAAAAATGAAGGTAAACATCCGACGTTATATTACCCCGGAAGAAAAATGGGCCTATCAGTTGATTATCTAAAATTCCGCACCACACATTTGTCTTAAAAGAAAACTGATCCCGACACTGGATAACAAACCGCGGGTTAGCTTGTCTCCACCATCGATAGTTCTGGGGCTAAAAACTCCATTTGACGTAAAACAAGCTTCGTCAGAAAAAAATATTTTTCTATAAAGATACGGGTTCGTCTTCATGCATCCTTTTTCCAAGCTGAAAAAATCAAACCGAAAATCAAAGTCTCCAGGATGCAATGTGTGGACAAAGATGGGTTTATAGGGATGAAAATGATTTGCTTTAAGAACTCTTCCAGCACTAGATTTACAGACTGAGCGTCTTTCATTTCAGGAAGTACTTTTTCCATATTTTTCAAGGAAATCTTGGGATTTTCAAAAACGGCTTGGATAATTTGCAAGTCAAAATCTTCATCATCTTCGACCTGAACTTGATTTTTTTTTGAATCTGTTTTCTACATTTCCCCTACCTTTAAATTTTGCCATTATGTGTCCAACAGTTTGATGAGATACAGATATTTCAGGATGCCTTTCATTGAAAATCTCAGCGGCTTCTCTAAAGGTTTTGTAGTTGTCCCCCACAATTAAAACAATTTCAATCTTCTGTTCCGTGGTTAGTTTTGGAGGCATAATAAATCAAAATGATAAATGGATAAACTGAATTTATAACTCTACTTCTGACTCGAAATAATGTCAGTGTTTATGTCAGTTATTATTGGCATAGTTACCTTCAGGTCCGATAATTACCTTTGTTAATTTTTGACAAATTTTTTTAATGTAAAATAAAAAATACCCTTTTTTTCATAGGTGGCTGTGATTTCGTAATTAGATATAAAAATTAATTCTAAAAAATTCCTTTAAATAACTTTTCTTTGAATATTGCAAAAAAAAGGGTACTTTAGTCTTGGATAAATTTTACGTTTTTGTCGCTACTCTGTATACTGCTGGTATTTTAAAATTTTTTGCGTAGGGATTTTTAGTTTTTAAATAAGCAGAACTTTTCTACATCAAAATGATTTTGTTTAGAGCTGTCAGTAAAATTTTCCCATATGGCAAAAAACTGCGTGGGACACGCTGTATATATATTTTTTTGTAGGTATCAAATTACTGATTGAAGTTATATTCCGTTAAATGTTCTTTTTAACAAAAAAAAAACATTAAATTTACATGTTAAAATATTTTTTAAACTTTATTTAATACTATTATTGTTTGCCGTTTTTAAAGATAAACTCTGATTTTTAATATACCAACTTGATTCAGTTTATATTTGTTCTCTCACCGTCAGATAGCTGTGCTTAGCGTCAGTTTTGGTTAGTTCTGGTTAGCACGTAAACCTTGTGATTAACCCCACCTTTTAATCAATCTTTTTATATTGTAATAGCTAAGTCGTGTTCTCGATGTTTGATAGGATGACCTATGAATGGAACACCAGATCTGTATTTCACAACGTGTTTGTTTGTATCTGTCTGTCATTGTTCGTCGTCTTTTGTTGCCTATGATTCTCGTCTGTCGTTTGTGATGTCATTATTATCATCGTCGTCGCTAATTCTGCCAACTTTCTGAAAAAGAATTTTGGACCCTACCCGTCGTTTTAAAGCAATCAAACTTACAGTTTTCTTTTTGTCCTAAAATCTTCGAAAGACTGCTTTCGAACCAGATTTCATAAGGCTTCGCTGCTGTCATGGGATACGTGTATTTGTTTTACTAAACGATGGTGCGGGAAAGCTTGGCTTAACTGGCTCATTGCTGATTTGTTCTTTGCTCTGGCTTGCGTTCTTGTTCGATACTTTTTGACTAGAAGTATTCTGAGCCTTTTCATCTTTGTGATCTTCTTCGATTGGTACTTGAACATAGTCTATCGACCACATCTATAATAAAAATCAGCGCATATTATTTATGGACTATAAATCTAACCTTAAAATTTTATTCATAATTATATCATAAAACTTACTCTAGTAACGCCATCTGTTGATCCTGTAATTATGACATTCATGGGGTCCCAATCATGCGCTTGTGAAAAAGCCACGCAAAGTATCTGCTGCATGCGATCGGCTCTGCCGACGCATGTATTGATGGCCGCCAATGGGCATCCGTTTATGCTCCCAAAAGGGGTAGCCAAGTAGCCGCGCATGTCGCAATATCACCAGTCAGTTCGTTTACAGCCCCGCGGCTACCGGACCGGCATGACCTGGAAAGTAAGCAAAAAAGGTTTAATGTAAATAAAATAAAACCATACCGTCTATTTTTCTTGATTACCTCTTAGCTGCCTTACGAAGACTCCGCGTGACAAATCCCAAATAATCGCTGTAGAGTCGCGTGATCCCGACACGATAACATTATACGCGGGACTTGCTGCTAGACACGTGACCGCATCCGTGTGAGCATATAGGCTATGTTTTATGGTAGTTGTCTTTTTCCTTGTACCATATTCCCATACAGTTACAACCTAAAAAAAAAAAGTTAGACTTACTAAGTACTCATAAAACAGCAACTTCTAAGAATACAGACACAATTCATAGGTTTAAAACAAAAAACTTCGAGGCACACAAACTCGGTGTTCTATTCCTAGGTCATTCTATCAATCACCGACAGCAGATTGCGGCTTTTACTACAAAAGAGCAGAAGTTATACACATTTATCTTTATTCAATAAAATTAATGCACTTTCCTAATAAAATAAAAAGGAAATTGCATTTATTTTATCCAATAAAGATAAATGTGTAGCATCAATATATGTTAATTTAAATAATACATGGTTACCTATGCTTGATGTTGAACTAAATTCAGCTAAACTTAAAATCAATAAACACACTATACCACCTTTTTTGTCTTTTTGAATACAATAAATATAGTAGTCAAATAAACTAATGTCATTTATGACAAAACGTCATAAAAAGTTAAAAGCTTTCAGAATTTCCTAAGTTTTTAAAGCAAAATTTCTTAAAATTTAAATTAATTTTTTCTTTTAATTTCATCTTGATAACGGTGGCCGACTTGCCATTCAAAACGAATTAGTATTTTTTGATTTTTTTGGGTTTTTGGGGGTTTTCTTCTTTTTTGTTGCAGGCGATCTCCCAAGTTCATAGCGGTCAATATGGCTGAGCAGGCCCCAGCTCGCTATACCCGGGACCTGGACCGAAGTGGTCCAATTTTCTAGAAAATTTCAAGGAGGCTACTCCCAAAGAAAACATATCAAAAAATTTTAATTATTGTTTAATAAACATTAACTTAACTTTTCACATTTTTTAACCTATCCTTCTTTCCCCATTCAGACGCCAATTACTACCTCTGAACCTCCCCCGTCCCATTAACTTTGGGGAAATATACAGTACCGAGCAAAAGTAGAGAAACAATATATTTTTTAAATAAAAACCATGTTTGATTGACTACTGGCCATAAATAAACTCTGGGATTATTTACTTATGTCCACATCTATGCAAAAACATGTTTGGTATTTCCATATCTTTGTTTGTAAAAATTGAATGCACTTTTATTTATTTTGTGGGAGCAAAAGAAAAAGAAACATTTTATAATACCTATTTTAAAATTTACTGATTGTCCAGTAAAGACGATAGTATTGTGTGTGAGAGTAAAGCATAATCTTGCAATATGCCTCGTGAAATCACTTTGCCACTACATATCAAACAATTAATAATATCAAAATATCAGTCAGGAATTAAGCAAGCTATAATAGCAAAGCAGCTAAGTTTAAATGGATCAGTAATTTCCAAAACAATTAAGCTTTACCGCCTCAGAAAATCTCTAAGAAGTCCTCTACCGGAAGGCCCAGGAAAACGCCACCTAGGGTTGACCATAAAATAAAAACGTTTGCTCTTAAAAATCCATTTACAACAGCTGTTGATATAAAAAGTCAACTTGAAGAAGTAAATGTCAGTGTTCATACTGTTCGAAGACGTTTAAGGGACAGTGGCTTACCAGCAAGAAAACCATGTAAGAAACCCTTCATTTCAAGGAAGAATCGGACGGCCCGACTTCAATTTGCCTATGATCATTTGAACTGGTCAGAGACAAGGTGGAATACTATGCTATTTTCCGATGAAACCAAATTTAATTAATTTTCTTCAGATGGCATTTTATGGGTTAGACGTCCTAATAATAAAAGGTTTGATCCCAAGTATACCCTTGGCACTATTAAACATGGTGGGGGAAATGTTCAAGTATGGGGCTGCTTCTCTGGTCCTATTGTTCGAATTGATGGTATTATGAATAGGATCAAGTACCTGGAGATATTAAGCAATACTATGGTGCCCTATGCAGAAGAAAATATGCCTTTACAGTGGCGATACCAGCACGACAATGATCCAAAGCATACGGCTAAGATAGTAAAAAATTTTTTTGAGGATCAAAATATTACCGTTATTAAATGGCCAGCTCAGAGTCCGGACCTGAATCCCATAGAGAATCTGTGGGATTTAGTTGACAAGAAAATTCGAGCCGAACATACAGAAAAATTTAAAAATGGTGCTGAACTGTTTGAAGCTATTGAAGCTGCCTGGACCTCTGTACCCAAGGACACTATAAGAAACTTGATTGGCTCAATGAAGAGATGTCTGGCGGTTATTAAAAGTAAAGCATATGCAACCAAGTATTACTGTGTTTTTTTTAATATTTAATTTAAAAGTTGTTTCTCTACATTTGCTCTCTGCATTTTTTCACAATCTGCAGCATAGGTCTTTAACAAGCATATGAAATAAATATTTTGTTTAATTTAACATTTTTATATTACGCCTAAATAATTTTTTTTTTTTTATTTTTTTATAGTACATAATAATGAATAAATGTGGCAAAACATAAAATGTTTCTCGTTACTGTATATAGTATCCACAAGAGAAAAACAATAATTGTACTGACTGGTTTATATTATTGTTAAACAGTTTTAATGTAAATAAAACCGTCTGTATTTTTAGAAGTATTTGTACTAAATATAGCAAGCGGCATAGCAAGAGTCCCAGTTTAGTTTAAAGTGGCAACTACAAAAATTAGTTGTACTCTTTATTTTAGACCATGTAAACAATTAGGTAATATAAACAGAAATACTTACCGAACTAGTCCCAGCAGTTATAATAAGTTTTGGTGACGGACACACGCACGCCAAGATCTCCCCGTTGTTCTGTTCGACATTTTCCGACACAAAAACAGCTTTGTCGCTCTCATAATTTCCTATTCGAATCGAATGATCTGCGAAACCCCACGCCACGTATTTGTTGAACGTCGGAGGCATGAGCACTTTATTTTTTTCGACGGCTAAAACTGACTTATCCACTAATAATCTGACCAACTGGGCCTTTTGCTTCTGGGAAAATTTAAAAAATTTTAATATATTTTAAATTACTAGAAGGTAGGGCATGGTGGTAATTTAGACGATTAACTTAAAAAAAGGGGAAATACCCTTTATCGGTTCAATGAAGGTCTAAATTATCCCAAATGATGAAAAAAAAATCTTCTGGTTGAGGTAGGGAAAGGCTTGACCAAAGCACCCGTATCTAGTATAACGGATGTCCTATTGTTGGGTTTCCCCTTTTTTTACAAGGATGTGGTTTTTTTAAAAAGTTGTTTGGGGAAACTGACCAAAGTTATTGATAAATCCAATTGTGGCGTTCTACAATTCAAAAAAAAGATATATTCGAGTTCTCCCCAACAATAATAACAATTTTATCAATAGTCACAGTACAAGAAGCCCCAGAATATCGTACCTTTTTTAAAGGGATCATCAATAGTATATATATCAACATTTCCCTTATAAAACAAATGATGAAATACATTTACGGGATCGACACGGCTGGCCCTTTGCTTGTCCAAAAAATTTAAAAAAATCCCAAAGATGCAGATTTTGCGAAACGTAATCCATTCCACGCTTCCTGTCACTCTTATAAATTCCCTGGGATCCTGTTTGGCCCAGGAGGAAAAACGCGTCACCGAGTGCTTAAAAATACATAACATGAATAAATTTTGCATCAATGCAACGCTTTTTCTTAATATTAACAGGGGCTTCTAAAAATAATTTTTTCACCTCTTTTTGCGCTGCTAGTTATGCAGTACTTACAATAATTTAAAAATACTAACGCATTAATCCCCTTTTAT
>JAHBCN010006898.1:46473-84208 GCA_019359885.1 Listronotus oregonensis
CTCAGAGTGTATTTTTGATTGTCCCCTTTTTTTAAAGGCTTTTTTATCAATTAAGATTTACGAAGTTTTTTTGCAAAAAAATTTTTAAGGGGTTTTTTTTTCAAAAATAACGAGAGTAACGATAATCCATTAAAATTAAAGTTATACCAAGTTTCTTCTGCAGTAAAGCAAAAAAAAGTGAGAAAACGACGGAAAAAGGCAACCAACAATTTGATAAAGAGAGGCATGTGCATCGAGTTTTTGGGAAAAAAATGGTTTGGAAAACTATTACATACGGGAGTCACCCCTTATTTTTGTTAGAGGCAATATGACAGTTAAAAAAAAAAAACGCTAGCGCCTGGCTCCACGTAGCAAGAGTAACGCTACAATTATTTTAATATGCCTACATCTATCTTTTACCATAGCTACCAAGATCTCTAAACCTTAAACTCACGGAACATGTATGGGACATTTTATTTAGGAAAATAACTTACCCCACCCACACTCAAAATCTAAAAATACTATAAACTTTTGATTAAGCCAGATACGGTTTAAAAGATTTTTGGGAATAAATTTAGACATTTTAAAATAATTTTAAATTTAATTATTGACATAAGGATCTAGGCTACTAGTGATGCAGGATTAGTTAAATTATGGAAAGGGGAAAAATAAATGCTTAACAACAGGAAAAAAAAAAAATTTTTAAAAAAATTAATTCCTTCAGAAATCATAGTTTGCCTTTATTGTGATGATGTAAATTGGCGCAACTAGGCTTTTTTTTAAATGAATTTAAGTACCCTGTTAAAAAACAGAAATCTGCTTAGGAAATGTATTTTTTCCCCCGCAATTCCTACAATGATGCCGCCTCTCATAAAGGGTAAATTTAACGGTACAACTTGCACAATTCTCGGCCCCTTCATCTTTAAGCCAGTGATCGGCGGCACGTCCCACGGAATCGGAGACAGACCAAAAAAAAACGCGTCCTCTTGTATTCCTACATACACCCCCGATGATCCCTGTAAATGAGTAATGACATTTTAATTGGTTAATTTGTTTAGGTTTTTTTTAACGGCATTTAAAGACTAAAACATTTTTTTTTTTTATGCTTTTTAAAATTTTCTTATTAAGGGGAAACAAAGAATTTTATAGCATTAATTCAAAAAATTTTTTAATTGTGCAGGAGAGTGGCTCACCTTTTTTTTTTTTCATTTTTTTTAAGAAAAAAAAATGAAACTTTGGTATATCATATAATGTTAAATTTGACGATTTTTAAAGTCACCTGACTCGACTTCCGTTTCGACTTTCATCAAGTGAACACGCGTTTGGAAGCTGCTTTAGCTTTTTCGTTGGAATCGACCGCAGTGGGCGGGAAAACAGTGATTTTACTCGTGAAAATCGAAGGGGAACTCGAGGGGTCTTTCTTCGGGGGCAAAGGGGTGTGGGGTGGTTGGGGGGCCTTTTTTATGTTGTAACATTTTACGTAGTGCACGAGGTTTTTTTTCTATGGCGGGGGGTATTTTGGGGCAGTGTGAGACGTCAGACTCACGGAAAAACTGGTTGTACACAAAACAGTAGCAGTTTTTGGGAGACTAGGGGTTAATTTGCATTTCATCGATTACGTTGAGAATTAGTCAATTTTGGGGGCTACATACCCCCATTACCCCCGTTTTTTTCCTAGACAAAAGGAAGGCTTATGTTGCGATATCGCAGCATATGACGGGGAAGGGGGTGCTGGCTATACGGCGCTAGAATTAAAAAAATTGGCAGCCAAAGCCATCCTTGATGATAGAAAAGAATAGAAGTCACCTGACTTTTCGGTGATTTCCGTTTCGCAGGAAACGGCCTTAATTTCCGATTTTAAAATGAGACACCCTGTATATTATTACATTTTTAGATTCCTGGGAATATTCTGCGTTCAACGGACCCCACATGTCAAATTTTGACAGATAGAAATTTTTATTTAACAACTTTTTAAGTTGAAGTCATTTTCCGGCTGGATTTACCATTGTTCTTGGGTTAGTGTTCTGATCCCTTGGTTTGTTTTTGTTTGTTTTTTAATTTAAGTTTTCCGTGTGTTTGAGATGTTTTCTATTTCGAGAGCTACCTTCCCTGATGACACTTGTTCAGAAGTGCCTTATGGGTGCGATCTATTTAGCCCCTTGAAAATGTACTGTGTGACCTGTCTCTTGCTAATGTGGGAATAGAGCTGATGTAGTCTGCTTGTTCTTGACACTGTTTTTGTGTGCTTAAATTCTGGTTGAGATTTTTTTATTTGTTCGCCAGATGTATTCTTTGTCGCAGTTTCTGCAGGGAATGCTATAAAAACCTTGGTTTGCTAAAGGCATTTGGATTGCCTAGCATTTTATGCATTGTCGTTTGTAGCTTATAAGTTTATAGTAATATTGTCAAAGTTATAAAATTATTATAAACAAAGAATTAAATTTTTTAAAACTTTTATGACGTGATCTTTTTAAGTATGTATATAAGAAGGGCTTTACGAAGCAAAAAATTTATACAACAAATATTTAAGCATTTTTTATTTAAATATAATGCGGATGAAAGTTCAAAACAATTTTGTTAATTGACAATTGTCTAACTTATTGAAAAACTAACTTTAACTTACATTTTTAACGGGAATAAATTCTTTGAAGTATTCTGAATACACCATAATTTATTAATTTTTTTCAATTAATATTTAATACCATAAAATAAATTATTTAGTGTGACGTACTCGGTTCTGACGCCGAGGGCGCAACCAAAAAGGTTGCCCGGATGCCCATTGTCAGCGTTAAATTAAAATTATAGATAATGGAGATAGAACTCCGGGAGTTGAAACTTCTTTATAGAATCAAAAATCGAAATTGCTTTTTTTAATAACAATTGCAATGCTTATTGGCAGAAAAATCCTTAAAACGCCTTTCTGAGGTTTGCATTCTATTTTTTGTATTTTCAGGAAACACACTTCTCGACTACACTATAACAATTTTGAGGTTTATTATCGGAAGTAATTACACAAGTGCATCAAAATTACCGATAATTTTTCATGAAAGCATGTTGTCTAAAAACTGCATGAGTTTATTTTCATATTTTGGCGAAAGAGCTCGACTCAAGGAAGGAGGGCTCTTTTAACAAAATATGAAAATAACCAAATGCAGTTTTTTACTGACAAATGCTTGAATGAAAATTATCAGGTTTACTTTGATGCACGAGTGTAATTCGGTAAAATATTTCGAGTAGAAGAAATAAAGTATTAGTACCTAAGTAAGTTTATTTTTATTTAAACAACAATATTAAAATACATTACCTACATAAATATTATATGAAAATGAACAAAATAATATGAGACAAACTTGCAGAAACTAAAAATTGCATGAATTGCAGTGGAAAACACAGTTGTAAAAATTACTATTTTTGGAGTCTGCTCCACTACTTGTTGATGTATGTGAGTTTGTCATTGAATTAGAATTTAAAGAACTTATTGTAGGCACATTAGCTATATTAGTTTCTGTATTAAGATTAGCTTTATCATTGTTTCTAATTTTTTCTACTATATTTGAATGGTGTTCCTCATCCAGTTGAAGATATGGCTTTATGGACTTTGGGTTTGAATGTCCAGTAATTTTTATCAGCGTATTTTCTTCAATCACTTGTTTTACTAATTTTGAAACCGCTGTTGCGCGGAGTGAATGATTAGTGATTTTAACTTTTTCAGTCGCCAAACCTGACTTTTTTGCCTCCGTTGAGGTCCACTGAGTGATCATGTTTTTTCCGACAGGGATGTTCTTGTACCACTTGCCCAATTTCCAGAAAGGATTAACAGTTAAGAACAATCTCGGAATATTTATATATTTTCTCTTTTCCAAGAACTTTCTAAATAACCCTACTGGGCACAATCCAGGGTTAACAATGTTTCTAACCAGCCACTTGGATTGAGCGCAAGGTTTATTCCCTCCTTGCGTTGTTTTTCCGATATTGATTTATCCATTACCAGTTTCCAGATTAATGTCTTTGAAATAGAAGTAAAACATTTGACCTCTCCTCTCCCAGCTAATTCTCAAAACAAAAACTTTTTTTGTAAGCCATCGGGCGTTTCTTCATCACAGTTTTGTACCATGGCTTTGAACTCTTCGTATTTTAGTGATACAGCGCTTTCTTTTCTTTTCTGGGGTTTGTCTGCAACTGCTTTCTTTTGGCATTTTTTGCTTCGCGGGCTGTTTTAAATTCCGTGTCAGTGAAAGAATTAAATTTAATATTATATTCGTCCTGGTATTTTTCCATCAATAGTTTTGATGTTACATTCCAAATAGTTTTCACAGTAAAGTCTTTATAATCCTCACCATTTTACTTTTTCATGTTGTAGGCCCAGTCAGTAAGAATATTTGCCAGTATCGTTATTGAAGTGTGTTTGTTTAAACTATAATTCCTTTATTTAATAAAATCTAGAAACTGCCTCCATATATACTGATGGTTCATTAATGTATTTTTAGGTTTACTTTCGATTACTTTTTCATAATTTAAACTCAAAGAATCGTTTCCAAAACGCGACATTTCGACAACTTTTAAAATTTGATATAATATGCCAAAATGCAAATGTGCAATTTTAACAATCGTTACTATAGATACGGACCTATAGGGAAATTTTCGATACGTAGCGGGACTTTTTCGGATCCTACCGGGCAATTTTCGGAAGTAATTATTCGAAAATGTCCCGCTTCATATGGGATTTCTAATATATGAGGGAAATATTCTTACTAATTAATGGTCGTCCAATATTTTTGGCAACTTTGGTTCAATTTAACTAGCTTCACACAAGGATTTCTGAGTTTCAATATATGATTGTATAAAATATAAGCCGAAGAGCAGGAAGTACTTAAAAAAGTTGTGTAAAAATTCTATTTTCCGCACGCTTGAAGATAAATACTATATTAGTAAATTTTAGCTTTTATCGAGAACCTCCTATTAGTTTTTTCCAGAGCTAATATTATTTAGTAACTTTAAAACTGACTTCTCAATTTCCAAGTTTATAATGACATACTTCTGAGTACTATCGTTTAAAACAAATTTTTCTGCTTTCTTGCACTACTCTAAAATACATACTTGGATACCGCCAATGCAGTTATCGAAGCAGGTTCAGTGTTGTCTTTCCTGTCATATGCAGTATGCATAGTAAATTTACTTCGAAATACCAGCTGACGTTGCCATTTGAATCCTAAAATATGGGTAAAGTTTGAATTAATACATGTATATAAAGGGGCAAATTATTTAAATTTTTAATACAATAGCATCTATTTACACATATTTCAAAGTGTTACTTTAAAGTTAAAACCTACTTCCTATTTTTGCTAATAGCTTTTAAAATCTTTTTAATATTAGTTTAAAAGTCGTACAAGTCCTAGATAGACTTACTTGCTTAATATTTTAAAAAAATATTTACTAAAAATTCGCCAATTTTTTTTTTTGGGGTTGTTTAAAAATTTCGGGTATTGTTTGCGAATTCAAAGCAAATGAATCGCTCTAGAATTCTTGTGACCTTGCAATTAATATCTTAAGGTTTGTAAAAGATATTAGAGGGTTCCCACTAAAATTCCTAAATCGAATTCCCTGACATTCCCTGACTTTCCAGGTCTCCTTAAGCAAAATTTCCATGACTAAAAAGGAGCTTACCGTAAAAGTAAATTGATTATAATAGTGCGAATTTTTTTCGGAATTTTTAGACTATCTACGGACTGGAAATTGACAAAGAAAAGGAAAACTAATCTAAAACCACATGCTGTAAAAATATTAAAGGTTTTTAATTGAAGTGCTTTGATTTTTGTCCTATTTTGGGGTAATGAAAAATAAATTTATATTCTTGGCCAAGTGGTGAATGAAATTTTAATATTGTATTATAACTACTTAGTGCGTAAGAGGCCGAGCTCGCAGCGCGGCTAGTTTACGAGAAATAGATTTTACGTAAACAACTTCTTTATTATCACTCAGTCCTATCTTCATATGCTTATTCGAAAGAATAATTAAAATATATATTTAATATTAAAGCACAGTTTATTACCTGCTTTAAAAATTAACACAGCTCCACAAACAATTAAGCTTTGTAATGGTTAATAACAAGAACATAAACATTTGAAAACTTTAAATTTAAATAATTACATAATATTCTTGAAGTTTAGGGAGTCACAAATATGAAGCGTGCATAGTTAAAAACGTGCATTAACCGTTCCATGGTCTTAGCTTACAAATTACTAAAAAGAAAAAACAATTAGATAACAGAGCACTAAAAGTTTAGAAAGTGCATGTCATTAACTGAACACATAAAAAAACCTTTTAGCAGGTTAAGGTATTATTTTTTAACAGGGCAACCCTCACATTCATTTCTGAGAGTTTGGAAGCACAATCAAGATTGATTATCTTTTTCTTATTTTCCAGTTCCTTTATTTCGGCCTCAAGTTTTCGTTTTTCGGATTTTTCATGGAATAAAATCAGAACTATTTTATGCTCAAACGCGACGCGTGCTGCGCAACGCATCACTGAAATTAAAACTTTCCATTGTCAAAAATCAGATCTATCCACACCAAATATATCTGCCGTCCTTTTACGCTAAATACATCAGAGTCCACACACAAAAGAGATAGAACTAAAACGAGAGTTTCATATTTTATTAATTTTATCACCTGGTCCAAACTACCTCTCTCTCTCTCTTATAAGCATGTAAGCACGAATGGATTTATCCTTGTTTCTCAACTATTCGTTTAATGTCGGACTAAACGGGCCACGATACGTAAGACAGAGCCGGAATACTTTCAATTTTGTTATGAAACGTAATTATTTTATCGATAAGACCGAAACGGATTATTTTTAGTTTTGTTAGGAAATGGAATTATTTTTTTATGTAAAACTGTAATTTTCCAGGTTTTTAACTAGTTTTCCCTGTGGGAGCCTTGTATTATCAAAAAACCAAACAGGAAGTAACTTTTGATATTTTACCTATGAACCAGCGCTCTTAAAGATTTTTATCAGATTTGCAAAAACCAGAAACAAAGTATACTAGTGTAAATAGTAAGCTTCGTAGAATAATTTTAAATCATCTTTGGAATTGTTAGTTTTCTCACTGTGAGGATGCTCAAAGATTTTAAACCAAGTAAATCAATTAATGGATGGATAATGGGAAAAATGTAAATAAATATTTTTTCTACTAACGTGTGGAAAGCAGCACTTTTCCGCACACAATTTAGTTTGGAAAGTGTCACTTTTCCGCACTAGTGCGGAAAAGTAAACCCTTGCAAATTTCCCACTTAAACAGGTACTTAAAATGTTTTTAATTCTGAAGTTTGACTTAGTATAATTCTATTATTGGCATAGTATTCTTTTATTTGTACAAATTAGGTATAAAATCAACGAAATATTCACTAAAAATTAATATTGTTTTAAAAACATTGTTTCAAACATTCTGGTATATATTAAACTTGCTTGTCAGATTTTTAGTTTTGACCGGTGCCGGTGTCCATATTATAAAAGATCAAAGTCACTAAAAGTCATCAATAATTAAAAATGTCTTTAGTACATTCTGATCAGTATCGTCGATTTTGAATAAAAACGTTTCCCATGGAGTCTTCTGACGAGGAATTACCTGAATCCATTCTCAAAGCAGCCGAAATAGCAAATTTAGATTTGTTGCCGTCCAATATACAGCATTTACAAGCTGGTGTGGCGAGAAAAAAAATCAAAAGTATGAAAGAAGAAGTTTTTATGGCATATTTCGCGGAACTTGCTAAAACATGTAAACCCAATACCTTACGGTCAAGGTATTCCATGTTAAAAAGTGTCATTAAGATCGGAAAGAACATGGATTTAAGCAAATATTTCAAAATAACATCATTTTTGAAGAAGCAAAATGTGGAATTTAGACCCAAGAAGGCCAAAATTTTCTCGAAAGATGAAATAGCAAAATATATTAATGATGCTCCAAATGATGTCTATCTAGCGATAAAGGTAGCTACAATTTTCGGACTAGCTGGTGCGTATCGTCGAGAAGAATTGATGAAAATTAGCACTGATGATATTGACGATAAGGGGAATGTTTTAATTGTAAACATTCCAGACTCCAAAAACCATTCTAGCCGAAGTTTTGACATTTCCGAGGGAAAATTTAAAATGGAAAATATCTAGCTTTGTATAAAGTATTCCAGTTTGAAGCCGAAACACCACACAGAAGATTTTTCGTTAATTACAAAAAATTGGCTTGTACTGTCCAGTGCATGGGATAAATACTTTTGGCAAGATGCCCTCTGAAATAGCTGCCTATTTACGTCTTCCAACCCAGAACTTTACACGGACATAGCTTTCGCCGTTCCTCAGCTACAATGTTAGCTAATTCTGATGAAGGCATAACGAATATTAAAAGACTTGGAGGTTGGAAGTCATCATCTGTTGCAGAAGGCTACCCAGAAAGCTCTACAAGTTTGAAGAAGGACTTATCAAACAAAATATTATCCCAAAATTCATCTACCTTTGAACACAGCAAAACGCACTCAAGGCCCATTGTACCGTCTTCTAGCAAGCAACAATGTGTCTCTGTTACCTGTAACGACGACCGGTTCAATTGCACCTTAACGGCAATCTCCAACTCCGCAACTTACCCACAACAACTTGCCTCTGTGATTCATTTACAAAATGCTACCAACTGTTCTTTTACGATTAATGTTGTTAATAATAATAAGTAGTAATGGTAAAAATAAATATTATCTAATGGTTGTTTAGTTTGACTTTTTCCACACACGTAGAAAAAATTTTGTACCTAACACGTACGGAAAGTGTCTTTTCCACCCTTGACGGCTAACTGCCGTCGCGTGCGGAAAAGTATCACTTTCCGCACTTGTTAGGTAAATAACTATTTCATCATACCTGGTCTTAAAGCATTAAGTGGATTAATCTTCTTTTTTGTATCGACAATAATAAAAGAATCAGTCAAACTAGTGTCGGATTTACTGGTGCGTAATCCTGATGAGTCATCAACGTCCAAACTTGCGCTTTCGGCACTATTTCCTCCTATACGGAAAAATAAAAATATGTTTATATAAAGTGTCCATTATATATAATTATTTATTTGATCTACTTACCTTCGCTCTTTCTAAATCCAGCATGTACTCTTGACCGTCTTCTTCTCGCCGGAGCTACAGGTGGCGCCATTTCTTCTCCATCACTACAAGTCTCTTTTTCATCTTGTTGTTCGCTTTGCCATTCTTTAGCGCTGCCCTCTCTTGATCTTAATATTTCCAGCTGAAAATATACAAACAAAAATGAATAGGCGGCACAACTGCCGCTTTAACTTAAAACATGAATCATATGTGTAGAATAACCCCAAGAGGTTAACGCGCTAGTTAAATAAATAAATAAAAAATGTATAGAATCGGATGTCAATATAAAATGCATAAGTAAAAAAATGTAACTTTAGCTCTTTTTACAAAAAAATAATATTTATTTTTTTTATCCTTTACCTTTATCTGTAATAAATAGAAGAATATTATTAGTCTGTCTGTGATCGTAAAGTCGAAAAAATAGGAATACAAACGCTTTTATTTACAAAAAAGCTCTTTGACAACAATAAAAATCAATCAGTACAATCGTTCTTCCGATACGGATATTTGCCGACATTGGTATGACAATGACAACAGCGCACTGACCACATAACTTCATGAGACAGACCAAATCGAACCGCCTTTTGAGGGCCCGATGTACATTATTATTTCCAAATGTATCCTTTTCAAAGAAGAATGACTTGGCAAGCTTAACTCGCCAGCTTATTAAATTTTGTCGCTCTAACGATTCAAAATTTAAACTATAAAGACATTTTTAAAATAAGAAACTGTATTACTCGTTTTTATAAATAATGGCTAAATCTCAGGATTAAAAAATATGTTTTTTTTTAAGAAATGAACCAAACGTGATTTTTTTATATTAAACTGCTTTAAATCAAAAACTTACAATTGGCGCCTGTATGGGGAAAGTGGAATAAATTAAAAAATGTGAAAACTGAATTACTGAAAATTAGATTTAGAAATTCTGAGATCTTTTTAAATAAAAAAGTTTCCATAATTTCCAAAATGTTTCCAACGAAACAAAAAGTTGTTTTAAAAATTGTTTTATTTGCATTGACTCACTTTTTACATTCACACTACAGGCGCTAATTTATTCCAACCATCATATTCTTGTTTATACATACGCAGTTGGCATTGTGATTTTTTGAATATTAAATACCTAGGCTTTTAGACATATTACCAAGGTAAATTATTTTCTTTCTGTATCACGAAAGCTTAACCTACAGTCAAGGACAAATCTCTATCTGGAAAATTAATACATATTTTTCGGAATGTTTCAACAAGAGATTTTCAAAAAAAAAATAACAAAATTGATATTTTAAATAAATAATTGAAGCATCGATTAAGCCCAACAAATTTTTTATATTCTTTTATTTAATTTTTTTTTTGTAGGTATTTAGTTCTCTAGAATACTGATTGAAGTTATATTTCGTTAAATATTCTTTTTAATTAAAAAAAAAACAGTACTTTTTCATGTTAATAAATTTTTAAACTTTAATTAATACTATTATTGTTTGCCCTTTTTAAATATAAATTCTAAATTTTAATATCCCAACTTGATTCACCTTATATTTGTCCTCTCACCGTCAGATGGCTGTGCTTGGCGTCAGTTTTGGTTAGCACGTGTACCCTGTGATTAACCCGACCTTTTAATCAATCTTTTTATATTGTAATAGCTAAGCCGTGTTGTCGATGTTCGATAGGATGACCTATGAATGGAACACCAGATCTGTATTTCAACATGTGTTTGTTTGTATCTGTCTGTCATTGTCTGTGATCTGTCACTATTATCATGGTCGTCGCTAATTCTGCCAACTTTCCGAAAATACATTTTGGACCCTACCCGTCGTTTTAAAGCAATTAAACTTACAGTTTTCTTTTGTCCAATATCTTCAGAAAGACTGCTTTCCGATCCAGATTTCATAAGGCTTCCGCTGCTGTCATGGGATACGTGTATTTGTTTTACTAAACGATGGTGCGGAATGCTTGGCTTAACTGGCTCATTGCTGATTTGTTCTTTGCTCTGGCTTGCGTTCTTGTTCGATACTTTTTGACTAGAAGTATTCTGAGCCTTTTCATCTTTGTGATCTTCTTCGATTGGTACTTGAACATAGTCTATCGACCACATCTATAATAAAAATCAGCGCATATTATTTATGGACTATAAATCTAACCTTAAAATTTTATTCATAATTATGTCATAAAACTTACTCTAGTAACGCCATCTGTTGATCCTGTAATTATGACATTCATGGGGTCCCAATCATGCGCTTGTGAAAAAGCCACGCAAAGTATCTGCTGCATGCGATCGGCTCTGCCGACGCATGTATTGATGGCCGCCAATGGGCATCCGTTTATGCTCCAAAGGTGTAGCCAAGTAGCCGCGCATGTCGCAATATCACCAGTCAGTTCGTTTACAGCCACAGCGGCTACCGGACCGGCATGACCTGAAAAGTAAGCAAAGAGGTTTAATGAAAATAAAATAAAACCATAGCGTCTATTTTTCTTGATTACCTCTTAGCTGCCTTACGAAGACTCCGCGTGACAAATCCCAAATAATCGCTGTAGAGTCGCGTGATCCCGACACGATAACATTATACGCGGGACTTGCTGCTAGACACGTGACCGCATCCGTGTGAGCATATAGGCTATGTTTTATGGTAGTTGTCTTTTTCCTTGTACCATATTCCCATACAGTTACAACCTAAAAAAAATAAGTTAGACTTACTAAGTACTCATAAAACACTTCAGCAACTTTTTCTAGGAATACGGGATCACAATGATTCATAGGGGTTTAAAACAAAAAACTTCCGAGGCAAAATTTTTTCAAACTCGATGTGAAAATTCAAAATTCCCAAAAAGGTAAAATTAGTAGGAAAAACTTTTTATGACAAAACGTCATAAAAAGTTAAAAGCTTTCAGAATTTCCTAAGTTTTTAAAGCAAAATTTCTTAAAATTTAGTTTAAATTTTTTCTTTTAATTTCATCTTGACAACGGTGGCCGACTTGCCATCGAAACGTAGATTAGTATTTTTGATTTTTGGGTTTTGGGGGTTTTTCTTCTTTTTTGTTGCAGGCGATCTGCAAGTTCATAGCGGTCAATATGGCTGAGCAGGCTCAGCTCGCTATACCCCGGGACCTGGACCGAAGTGGTCCAATTTTCTAGAAAATTTCAAGGAGGCTACTCCCAAAGAAACGTTTCAAAAAATTTTAATTATTGTTAAATAAACATTAACTTAACTTTTCACATTTTTTAACCTATCCTTCTTTCCCCATTCAGACGCCAATTACTACCTCTGAACCTCCCCTCCCATTAACTTTGGGGAAATATAGTTCAATCGGACCCTAAAGTTTAACGTAGCATTCGAACAGAACAAAGCAGCGCAGTGTCCTCGACTACTGTAACCACGACCGACGGTGCCTCACTTTGCTTATCTGGCCGTTGCCAGTGTATCCACAAGAGAAAAACAATAATTGTACTGACTGGTTTATATTATTGTTAAACAGTTTCAATGTAAATAAAACCGTCTGTATTTTTAGAAGTCTTTGTACTAAATATAGCAAGCGGCATAGCAAGAGTCCCAGTTTAGTTTAAAGTGGCAACTACAACAATTAGTTGTACTTTTAATTTTAGATCCTTTAAAAAATTAGATGCTATAAACAGAAATACTTACCGAACTAGTCCCAGCAGTTATAATAAGTTTTGGTGACGGACACACGCACGCCAAGATCTCCCCGTTGTTCTGTTCGACATTTTCCGACACAAAAACAGCTTTGTCGCTCTCATAATTTCCTATTCGAATTGAATGATCTGCGAAACCCCACGCCACGTATTTGTTGAACGTCGGAGGCATGAGCACTTTATTTTGTTCGACGGCTAATACTGACTTATCCACGTGAATAATCTGACCAACTGGACCTTTTGCTTCTGGAAATTAAAAATTTTATATGATATTTTAAATTACTAGAAGGTAGGTCATGGTGGTAATTTAGACGATTAACTTAAAATAAGGAACATACCCTTTATCGGTTGCAATGAAGGTCTAAATTATCCAAGTGATGAAAAAATAATCTTTCTGGTTGAGGTAGTGTAAAGGCTTGTACCAAAGCACCCGTATCTAGTATAACGGATGTCCTATTGTTGGTTCCCATTTTTTTACAAGGATGTGGTTTTTTAAACAGTTGTTTGGGAATCTGACCAAAGTTATTGATAAATCCAATTGTGGCGTTCTACAATTCAAAAAATAGATATATTACGAGTTCTCCACAACAATAATAACAATTTTATCAATAGTCACAGTACAAGAAGCCCTAGAATATCGTACCTTTTTCAAGGGATCATCAATAGTATATATATCAACATTTCCTTCATAAAACAAATGATGAAATACATTTACGGCATCGACAGCAGGCTGGCCGTTTTGCTTGAATCCAAAAATTAAATCAATCCAATGATGCAGATTTTGCGAAACGTAATCGCATTCCAGCGCTTCCCTGTGCACTCTTATAAATTCCCTGGGATCCTGTTTGGCCCACGGAGGAAGAACGACGTCACCGAGTGCTTAAAAATACATAACATGAATAAATTTTACGCATCAATGCAACGCTTTTTCTTAATATTAACAGGGGCTTCTAAAAATAATTTTTACACCTCTTTTCGCGCTGCTAGTTATGCGAGTACTTACAATGAATACTTAATAATACTAACGCATTAATCCCTTATATGTATGTATATGATATGTTAGCAAAGGAAATTCCTTAAAAAAATAGTAAAATAAAAAATGCAGATACATTATTTAATAAAGCTAATAGTTAACTTAAGGTCTTACATACGTCCAGAATTTTCAAAAAATCGATTTTTTTTATATATAGATTGTTGTTCTCTACAGTGTTAGGCTTATTTCTGTGGAAACGGATAGCAAAAAAACCCCCATTGGTCCAAAGTTATAATAGAAAATGTGACCGCCCGACCAGTTTCGTGCGCGCAGGTAGCTGTCCTTTATTTAGGACGACTGACCCTTACTGTCGGAGCGGCTGCAGTATGTCAGCAAAAATAACTAATAACTGACAAGGAAGGTATACAATACCAGACCGGAATGGGAGATTAAACGTAAATTTACAAAATAAATATAAAATTTTATAAACTTTAAACGCGTTTTTCTCTCACTCATGCAGTTTTTAATATTTTTTAATATATTTTTTTTAATATTCAAAATTATTTTCTCTATCATCTGTCTAGCCGGATTTTTGATATTGTTACGGACTTTAAAAATATCTGTTTAGTTAATAGAAATGTAGAAAGTTGGAATTATTTTATTTAGGTTAATAATTTATTTGAAATAAATTACCTTACCCTTACCCTTTTTCGACGGCCATTGCGGATTATCCTGAGGGCGCTGGAGACATCCTTTTTACACATTTCTTGCATCCTGTAGTAAAAGAATTCTTCCAGCTAATTCTAGACTTTTCCAGACTTTCTATTTTTTCCACATTACTATAAAAAGCGCGAAGGAAGTCCGCACGGGCCAGTTTAGTTTTGTCTTTCAAAGAGATAAGAAGTTGACAGACAGTTAAAGGTTAAAGAGTTGTAATTATTACGTTACGTTGAAGTGTTACCATAGAAACGTTTGTAAACCTGATATCCAATAAAAAGGTGTAAAATCAGGATCCGTGTTTTTATACGGGGTGTCACGGAACATTTGGTGTCAGAAGCGGAACGAGGACCTACAAGAAAGGCTAAATGATTAAGAATATTTGAATGCCTGTTGGGACCAGACAGCAAACAGCAGCTATGGAAGAATTAACTGCACTGGTGAAGCAAATGAAAGAAGATCTGAAGAAAGAAATGAAGACCAGCAATGAAGATCTGAAGAAAGAAATGAAGACCAGTCAAGAAGATCTGAAGAAAGAAATGAAAACCAGCAAAGAATCCATGAGAGAAGATCTAAAAAGAGAAATGAAGACCAGCCAAGAAGATCTGAAGAAAGAAATGAAGACCAGTCAAGAAGATCTAAAGAAAGAAATGAAGACCAGCCAAGAATCCATGAGAAAAGATCTTAAAAGAGAAATGAAAAACAATCAAGAAGAAATGAGGAAAAGTCAAGAAAAAATGATGACTAATCAAAACGAAATGAAGCGTGAAATCAAAACCTGTCAAGCAGAAACAAGACAACAGATCGAGAGAATTCAAAAAGACATTAAAAAAATCCAGAAAGAAATGAAACTAGAGCTAAAAGAAAAGATGGTCAAAATTCGAGAACACCTAAATGGAGAATTTTAACAAAGTCAAGACGAGATGAGAAAACAAATGCTGCTTGAATTAAAACTTACCAAGGAAGATGTTAAAGAAGAAATAGAAGACATACAACAGACTGTACAGTTAGTTCAAGGTCAAATGCAGCAAGAAGTGCAACATTTACAACGACAAATTGAAAAGATAGCTAGTACAGGCGTCGTCTCAGAAAGTGGTACCGCAAGAACTATAATCAAACCACCAACTTTTGATGGCAAGGTACCTTGGGTCACGTATCTTCGACAGTTTGAAGCTGCTGCCATCGGTAACAATTGGAGTTTACCAGAAAAGGCACGAGCTCCAGTACTTGCTCTTCGAGGTGAAGCTATGGAGGTGTTAAGAAATATTCCCGAAGCAAAACGATGTGACTATGAATCCATTGTGAAGTTCCTGGAAATGAAATACGGTAAAGCCCACTTACAGAAAGTTTATAAAGCGCAGCTTCAAGGACGAAGACAAAAATACAATGAAAGCCTTCAGGAGTATGAAGCGTATATCGTATGGCTAATTAATTTGACATATCCAGCCTACCCAGAAGAAATTAAACAAGAATTAGCAGTAGGTAGTTTGCTGGACGTATGTAAGGCCTTAAATAATACCTGTTACCTTTGGTTGATGCGAGGTATTTTAAGGAAAACTTAAAATCAATTAATTTAAATTTAACAATTTTCTTGGCACAGACGGTACACATTTTCTTCTTAACTTAATACTAATGGAGGCACTGTGATCACCATCTTTACCATGACGCCACTTTTTTTAACACGTGAGAAATAATAAAGCTTTTAAAGGAAATATAACAGCTACACTGTTTATAAAACGAATACGAGCTGTACTGTAATATTTAAAAAAAATTAAAGCAAGTAATTAAATTGATTATAAATGTATCTGAATATTTTAACTAGGACCTACCACTGTGTTCGCACGTCGATGTCGTGGTTGGGCCCAGTAGGATCTGGAGTTTCGGTTACCAGCAACTCCAATCGCTAGATTATGGAACGGGATCCGAAGCTAAGACGAACACAAGGCTTAACTCAAGGTGTTAGCATACCGTGCTGATGAGTGAATGACATCCTGTGCCTTAAACAGGGGTCTCCAACGGTGCCTCTGAGATACACGGCGACCTCTCGGAGTATCTAGCCTTACTGCGGTATTGCGGGGCTCTGCCGTGGTGGACTATAACTTCCCTAGCTCCAAATAGAAAGCGGACAGAACCGCTAGGAAAACAAGTGATAAAGGTGCGCTGATCGAAACAGATAAATCCGTTTCGAAGGTGCCACCCAAGGTCACACACAGACAAAGGTGCGCCTACCGAAACGGGTGAATCCGTTTCGAAAGATGCCCCTGAAGTCACAGGCGCATCCTGAACAAACAGGTGCTTAGGAAGGGATCCCTGAATCCAAACAGAAGTCGGACAGAACCGCTTTTATAGGGAAAAGGGTTCTCTGGCTTTAAACAGAAAGCGGATGGAACCGTTTTTATAGGGAAAGGCCGGAGATACGACCTCAGAAGGAACATCTGGTTTCTGTAACAAGAACCTGGTAGCTACCCACGTCACTATACCGGGAGAGGAGGGCATGACGGATCTAATCGTCTGCTCGTCATACTTTCCAGAAGACAGGGACACCAAAACACATATTGTGCTGGTGTCCGATAGCGGCACAAGTAAGGGGAGATGTTAAAACTCTCTCCCAATTTGTTATCGGATTTATTAGAAATCTGATCCTATTGGGAGAAATATAAAAAGGGGTAAGCCACAATAGAACGAGCGGTCGCAGTGAAGGGCGTAAAAAGTCCACTCACTTTAAACCTAACCTAACCACCCTATTTACAATTCTTGAAAATTAACATATTTTTATTACAGCTGGTACTTGTAAGAAGTAACTGCAGCCAATAAGTCAATGATACAGCTCAGTTCAGACTATTGGGTATTTCTTATTTATGACACGTGAATGTATGTTACATGATCATTTTTGTTTAAGTTAATTTTAATCTTGAGGCAAACAAAAAGTGACATCCAAGTCAAATTTTATGTATCTATATTATTTTAAAAAATAATCATATAATGCAGAGCTTTGGTCACTTTAAAGCAGAGAAAACATATCCTTATGTATTTTCTTTTGATTACTTACCAACACCATTTTGTTTCACGCCTAAATCAAATTGATTTGGATTTTCCAGAAACTCCGGAAGATAAAAGAACTCCGGAATAAGTTCCTTAACGTCAGCCATGTTATGTTTGGAGGCGGAAAACCACGCTTCTTTAATTGAATGAAACATACGATCGGCTAAATCAAAATGGCCACCTTGCAGTCTAAGGAAGTGTTGAGTAAATGGTTCGAGGCGAACGAGATAAGAACAAACTATCATAGCGCTAGAGTAATGAGTACCGTAGTGGTAGGGCGGGGTTTCACCATGAGGGTCGTCCCATTCCTGCAATTAAAACAAATAATCAGCCTTATGGTAAAAAAATACTGACTTGTTTCATTCTTAAAATTATGCACTAAGAATAACATTTAACAGATATTTTAAGATATGGTAGTAAATGTATTCAAGAAGAACTAAAGTGACCTTCAAAATTGGTAAGCTGTAACTGAAATTTCAAGGAAAATTGCAAGTCAAGATTGATAAACGTCAATAAACCAAACGCGAATACGAATCTTGCCTGTTACAAATCTAAAAATAACTAACTTTAAATATTTGTTTTAAACTATGATTTTGTTTTAAAATGGACTTGGCTTTAATTATTATTCATCTACAGAACGAAATTAAAAGGTATGAGAGCAAACAATTATGTTATAAAATTAACCTTATTAAATCAATAAATAGGTACCAACTAAAATCAGACTATTAGCTATTTCACCTTAAGGGAATTTTAGTTTGTTTATTTTGTAAAATTTTATTATTTATTCCTATTATATGCGTAATTTATTTTTACGGGTCAGTTGAATAGGACAGGCGTTTTTTCAGGGATAGAAGTGATCCTCTATCTCGACCAGAACTAACGTTTAAAGGTCTTTTTCGGATTTCATGAGAATTGTGAAATTGGTTGTTGGGATAAATTGGCCATCACATAAGGGAATATGAAGTCCCGAGCATTTTAAAATCTTTAAGCGTACATTTTTTATAATAATTATTAGTACTCATAAAAATCAACATACGAGGTCTGTCCAGTTTATACGAAACTAATCCAATACGGGGGCTGTGACGCGATGTTCAGCCCCACTCATAAGACAGGTCAAGAGCCGACAGTAGTCGTCTGTACGTCGAGCAGCGCGTACTGTGCCAGTCGTGTTGTTTTTGTTGTGCGTGTTTTTACTGTTCGTAGAGATGGTAAATCATTGAGCAACGACTCAACATCCAGTTTTTGGTGAAGCTCGGTAAAAATTTACAAAAAATTATTGATATTTTAAGTGCTGTTTACAGTGATAATGCTCATGCTCAACATTGATCGTGTTTTCATCAACACAGAAGGTTAAAGGTCGTCCTGGCCTTGCATTATTCTTGGTGTCTTCTTGACCATCTTTAAAACGTTTAATCCACTTATAAATGGACGTGTTCTTCAGAGCATTATCACTGTAAACAGCACTCAACATATCAGCAATTTCTTGCGAATTTTTACCGAGCTTTACCAAAAACTTGATGTTAAGGCATTGCTCGATGATTTCGTGAATTTTCAAATCGACGAACAGTAAAAACACAAAAATAACATACATTACAGCATAAGGCTGATTTTATGAGAAATATGGTACTGACAAAAACAAAAGAAAAATACATACATAATGATTTGTACTTACTTTAAACCGTTTTCTAAACTGCTCTAGCCTTTCAGGGCTTTGAGCACCCATGGGCCTAGTAAAATCCCTGAAAGTTGATGGGTCAGTCAGATCCAGTTCTTCCGAATCATAATCAGCTAAGATCCACGGAAACACGGGGTACTGCATGAGATCATTATAGGAACGTCCGGCCAAAGTATTTAGGTACATCAAATACTGGAAGTTGGATATTTCTCCTCTTACCCACCTGCAATTGAAAATCCAGGGTAATTTAAAATTTTTCTTTAAACATTTAAAAATACATTGGCCACGAATAACTTGGTAGTATCAGCGAAAATAAATTTGAAAATATTTTTTAAAACGGCTTAAAAATAAACATAGATGGGTAAATGTAGCGGGTGAATTGAAGACCACAAATATGCTGAAAAATTTTTAGCAGGTCTTCCGAAGATGCCGTCCCATTACTGTCGTGCTTAAACATCACGAGAATATTTAAAACCAATTTTCTCGAAGATGACACAGCTCCATCACACATATAAAGATAATTGTGAGTTAAAGGGATGAGAATGCCTTGGCCGTAAATTATTTGACAAATTGTTTTTGAATCTCAATCTGAGCCTATTTCACCCGAAGAAAGATCAGTGTGACGTTTGTTGCAGTCATAAAATTGGTAACATTACGGATGAAGAATACGCTCACAGGGAAAGATACTAAAAAAGGTATTGCAGTCCGGAGCTTGTCACGTATTTACACAGGTTTGTTAAATCGGTAAAATTGGCCCCGTATCTTCAAGCCTATTTATTATATGGCTATAACTAAAACAGCTAGGAGTGATCCTATGCCTTACGAAGCTCGTTATTTGGACTAAACCTTTTTTACCGACTTTTCGAAAGAATTAACTTATAAATCTATACGTCCTGGTAAAAAAAGGGGACCAAGTCGTCACAGATGTATGTATGCTAGAATACAGACCAAATGGCACAATTTGATATAAAATGGGTTTTGATGACGAGCTTCAGCCGTTACCACATCGTCCCACGCTAATTAACAGCATACATATAAATCACCCTCAGAAATTGTATGCAGCTAGAATACCAATTACAAAGCGGAAGTATGAAGATTTGCAAGATCTAAAAAGTGTATTACTATTTAGTTGCTACTCTTTTTATGATGACCTTTCGCACAGCAATCGCTAAAAACTGCAAGTAACTATTAGACTAGAGTTTTCAAGTATTATTTTTTATTTTTATAATTTTATTACTATTATATCTTGTTGTATTGTATTGTATTGGACGGGGCCTTCACAAGCACTAACAAGGAAACCCTAGGGCTATTGATTAACACCCACTTTCCAGGATCAACCATAATTGATCAACCTCGGCCAAGAAAACAAGCCCGCAATCCCAGAAGACCCCTAAAGGAAGACTGGGATAAGGCAAAGGAAGTGGTAACATATGAAAAAATCAAATGGGCCATAGGCGAGTTCCACCCATACAAGTCGCCAGGCCCGGATGAAATCTACCCGGTACTGCTCCAAAAAGGCATGGCCATATTACTGCCGCATCTCTGCAAAATTTTCAGAGCATGCATTGCCTGGGGCTACATACCAAAAATATGGCAAAAGGCTACAGTAGTCTACCTGCCAAAGATAGGCAGAATTTCAGACCAAACGCCTAAGTCATATAGACCTATAAGTCTATCCTCGTTCCCGCTCAAAACATTGGAAAAAATTGTGGATAGATACATAAGGGATAACATACTATCACTATACCCTTTAAGTGACCGCCAGTATGCCTATCAATCAGGAAAGTCTGCGGACTCCGCTCTGGACGATCTGAGCAGACTCCTGACAAAGTCAATCGATGACAAAGAGATAGCGCTTGGCACATTTCTAGACATAGAGGGAGCGTTCAACAACGTTCCTACAGGATCGTTAATGATGGCTCTTAAACGAAGGAACATCCCGCACACCATATGCTACTGGATGGAGGCCAGCCTAAGAAACAGGGTCATTAGATCCACCTTGGGCGAGGACACCATAGAAGCTGAGGTGGGGAGGGGCTGCCCACAAGGAGGCGTTCTATCACCATTATACTGGGCGATCCTAGTCGACGACCTTCTGGCAAAAATGGCCAAAGAGAGGTTTCACTGCCTCGGCTACGCAGACGACATAGCCATCGTAGTTAGAGGTAAGCACTTAGACTTTGTTTCAGAAAGGACGCAAAACGCACTGAACATCGTAGACGAATGGTGCAGGGAGGAAGGTCTGTCGGTTAATCCACAAAAGACCGTTATTGTTCCCTTCACAAAGAAAAGAGCACTAAGGGCACTCAGATGTCCAAAGCTCAATGGAGTGGAAATCCCCTTCTCAAAAGAGGTTAAGTATCTAGGAGTCACTTTTGACCAAAAGATGAACTGGGGACCACACCTCAACAAACTTGTTCAGAAGGCAAAAATTGCCCTCGGGAGATGTCGCAGACTTTGTGGAAAAAGCTGGGGACTTAACCCAAAGATGAACATGTGGTTGTATAAAATGGTAATAAGACCCATGATAACCTATGGTTCAGTTGCCTGGGGGCAAGGGTCTCACAGACCGTAGCAATCAGACAACTTCAAAGTGTGCAAAGGCTAGCATGCGTATGCATCACGGGAGCTATGAGAACAACTCCAACCGCAGCCCTAGAAGTGCTGCTAAACCTGCCGCCACTACACATCTACATACAGGGGCAAGTAAAGGCGGTACTCTATAGGCTCAAAGGAGGTCAAAGTCCAATTATAGAACACCGAAGGACTCCAAGATGGGAAATAGAGGAGGACCAAGAGGTCAGCTCATTGTTTGAGATGCCCTCAGACAGGATAACCCCTCGTTTCATCTTCAATAGACACTTTCGTATTGTCATACCAGATAGGGAGGACTGGAAGGGAGGCCCTCCAATCAAAGCCGATCATATCTGGTATACAGATGGCTCCAAGACCAACAAGGGTGTAGGAGCTGGCATCTATGGAGATAAGCCTAGAGAAAAGGTAATCTTAAGTCTCGGTCAGCACGCCACGGTTTTCCAAGCGGAAATCGCAGCAATAGTGCATTGCGCCGTGAGGATTAAAGAAAAAGGGAGTAAAGGAAAAAATATCGTTATTTACTCAGATAGCCAAGCGGCCCTGAAGGCCATTGTTAACTTTTAACAATTGCTAAGTTGACAACGGTTTAGAATGTTTAACAAAATGTCAGATTTTGACAGGTTGCCTACTAAAATCATTGAATAACACTGACAATGACGTTTTGTTAAACATTCTTAACTGCTAAGTCCATTGCTAAATTTAACAACGCGATCATCACTCGGCCGATAATATGACAAACCCGTGTGACTTGTATTTAATAGTTTTTCTTTTTACTAAGGTTTATCGCAATGAAACAGGCATAACAGTTTGCGACAAGAGTTAGTAGACCAAAATTAGATTTGACGAACATAAAATTGCATACAAGCATTAAGGTAACATTCAAAGCACATGTTGTATACATGCTGTTCGACAAATACGTGTACAATATTTTATGACCGACCCACGCCAAAATGAGTCGATTTATTATATCTGAAATTCTTCCGTTTAGCACGTAGTAGAGTCAAATTTTTAAGAAATACTGGTTTTTCCCAAAGTTCTGAAAAATTTCCTAATTACTTTTAATGTTTTTTTGATATACATTAAGACATAAAATGACGTGTTTTAGAAGTATAGTGACGGAAATAAAAAGTGGAAGTTTATAAACAGGACAGCATCAGTAAACATTTATTCTGATTTTGTATATCACCAACATTATGACAACCCAGATATTTTCATCCGATAACTGGATGGTGTCATAACTCTTGAAAAAATTTGATTAAAAGCCATTTTGCCAGAAAAAAGTTTTTAATTCCTGCGAATATCAATTAACTGTAATAATAAAATAATAAGTAAGTATTGAAAATTAATTTATTAAAAAAAGTTAGAATGTACAAAGAAAATATTACTTAAGCAAATATGCAAAATGATCGCCATTTTACAAAGTACGCCTATAAATACTCTTTAAAAAATAAATTTGGTGTCATTTTACCTCTCAGTAACACTTGTTTCAGTTAGTACAAAAGAAATATTACTTAAGCAAATGTACAAAATGATTGCCATTTTTCACAATATTTCCATTTAAACTATTTAAAAATGAAACGTTAGTCGTCTTACCTTTGGGTAACACTTGTTTCCCCAATAAGGTTACTAAGGAGACTGGTAGCTTGTTCGACATTTGCAGTCCTTTTCTGACCGGCAACGGACTGCTGTGCGCTGTCGGCTATGCCGGTAGCCATAGCCATAAAACGTTGGTACACCTTATTTCTTTGCTTTCTAGGAAAGGCCAGTAAGTAGTTTCGACCATCTCCTGAGAATACTTCAAGCGCCATTGGCTGTAACAAGTACCTAAAAAAAATATATAAAAACATTAATTTTTTTCGGATGCAATACAAATTTTACAGCGTTTCCAACTAAATTATTTTTTAGATTTTCCCGTCCTGGTTTTCCGTGACAAGTAGGTATTATAGATTTTTAAATGACAATTTTTGGTTTATAGTTAAAGCAATATACACACTAATTCAGGGAGGACTAAACAGAGTAATATTTGAAGCTTTTTTGTACAAATAAAAAAAATAAAAGATTAAAGAACGCAGCTGAGTAGACGTACTAAAAGTAAAGGAAATGCAGAGTATTAACGTTTATATTACAAATTAATTATCATAGCAGAGCGCTTGTGGCTAAACAGCCAGTATCAATGTTACTTGTCAAACAAGAGACCTAAACAAACGGTTCCCACGCATGCCAAATAAATTACATTAAAAATTAATTAAGACCAGAATAGCATCGGTCTTGAAATTTTAACAAAGTTACATTTTAATTTAAAAAATTTAAGGTTTAAGAAGGATGGCCCTTTCCTGCTTAAGGAAGGAAGTTTGTTTAAACCTCTTGTTTGACAAGTAGCATGAATAATGGCTGTTAGCCAAAAACACTAAGCTAATTATTAATTTGTAATACACACTTCAGATGTGAAACAGTTATCATGTAATTTTTTTCATAGAATCTAAAAGAATACTTAAAAAACTGATCTTAACTAAAACAAAAGAGATACGGCATAAAATTAACATTTTTAATTTACAGTCAAAGCAATATACAGGGTCACCCAGGAGGACCAAGCAGGATCACATTTAGTTTTAAAACCAATTTAAATATTTTTCATTGGATCGAGAATTTATTTCTTAAAAATTCAGACTCCAAAGAGGCATAACTATGAGATAATTGAAGTACTAATTTAATATCAGTCAACAGCTAACTCTGTACCTGACCCAATCCATAAAAAAACTGCATAAATGTCATAATTATAAACTGGACATATGCATTTAGAAAGTCTTAATTATTAACAAATTCAATGTAGTGTTGCGTGGCTATTTCATAAGTATTATCTGTGAAGAGTGCATTTAGTAGTATTAATATTATTACATTTATCAATATGACGAAGAAAACTTGAACAATTTTTAAAAACACATAAACACACAAGAATCTAATATTAAGTTTATTTTAGAAAAGAAACTCACAACCTAATTTTCTTGGCATTCTTATAAAAAGAAACATAATTTTGAAACTAAAATTTACCGAAAAACTATACACCTGGATATTTAAAGCGAAACTTAAATCATACAGTAATAGTTAAAAAAGGAGTCGTGAAAAGTATATTTCATTAAATAAAAATATTAATACAGAAAAATATTGTTTAAAAGACAATTTAGTTCAAAATACTTATCTAATTAATTTTATAAATAGTTGTTTTCTTAAATTTAAACAATCAATAAGATCTGGTTTTTTAGACAAAAATGCACATAAAATTATTATTATTGGGTCGAAAATAACAAAACCATTCAAAACTAACGAAAATACCTGTCATAAATTTTATATGGGTAAATCATCCAAACCAAAAATGCATAAAATAATAATAAACATATAAAAAGCACAGAACATCCCAAATCAAACATACGCCAACATACATTTGATCATAATAAAAGACCTAATCCATACTCCTGAATATACCTTACTAAACATTAGTGATGGGTAGCTGGAAAATTTTAGAAGAAAATTTTCACCTGAAAGAAGAAAATTTTCCTAATCTTTAATGCCCGAAAAAAAAAGAAATTGGCTAAAAACAGTTTTTTTTTGTTTACACTTTAAGACACGTCAGGACAGGCAGTTGGGTTCAATATGCCAGTTGATTTACTGCGCAGTTAGTTTTCTAAAGTAGTACGAATTAATTGTGCATTATTGTTTTTAAAATGGGCGACCGAAAAATCCGTTAAGAAACATGTCGACCATTTTTCTCAGCTACTTAAGGGATTAAAACCAGTTTTAAAAGCAATTACTGCAACATATGTAGTAAATTTACAGTTAAAAAAATACAAAAATCACCAAAAAAGTCAAAAACGGACAAAAACTTCTTCTGGAATGAAGAAATTACTTATCAGGTCTCTGATGACCATGATGAGTTTAATAGCTCAGAAAGTGAGGAATAATTTTATGTTAATATTACGTAACTTTGTAAAAATGTGTATCTCAACCTGAGAATATAGTTTTTTTAATATATACTTTTACTGGTCAATCAGTTGTTTGAAAGTCTAAAAATGTTTTTATTTTTTTTATAAAAAGTATTTTTATGTGTGTGCCTGAAAGGCAGTATTTTTTTCTTTAATTTGTTTGAATATTTTCTCTTTTTTTGCCTTATTTTGTTTATTCTAACATAAACAAATCAAGTGAAAATAAGGTGAAATAAAAAAAAAATAAAAATTTGTGAGGGCAACGCTCGGGAATTTCCCGATAACTTATTTTCTGAAATTTAACCCATCAATAATAAGCATATGAAATTTAATATTAAAAAAGGTAATTTCCTTATTTTACAAGTTTTTTTTTTATTAAAATTCCCTATCTTTTACCCAATTATTGACTATCCCTTAAACAACTCCCAATTATCCGACTTTACCCGGTTTTCCTGACCACTGGGAAACCTGAAGGGCGTAATTTTTATAACGGATCCAATTTCCCTAAACCTCTTAATACTTACCTTCTTTTATGCACCTCTCGTATATCATCATAGGAAAATTTGGAACACTGCCTCATAGCTCTCGATCTCCTAGGAGACCCGGGATTAGGCAGGATGGGTTCAGTATTCATTTACATTGTTAGGTACACTCTCGATGTCACGAATTTCTCTATTTTTTAATAACGTAAATCCATCCACTATGTAACAATGTTCTTGACCGAATAACAGTAATCCTTCGGTTGTATCCAATCCCTGAATTCTTGCCACTCTGCAACACAAATATAAAATGAGAGAAAAAAATATCGCCCCGCTTTTTTTCATTCTGTATGATGAAACATAATTGGACTGCGTTATGCATAACTTGACCAAGCACGAAATGAATAATCCATTCACTCACTTTAAGCTCCACTAAAATTTGGCCATTTTTCAGAATGAGTTCCCTTTTTGTATGTACTATAAAAGTAATTAAAAAAATTGATTACTTAATTTCATAAAAGTCTAACAAAACCGTTAAGTTGGGTAAGCAAAAATGGAAACTTTTGTCGCTTATTAGTAGATTAATTTGCTCATAAAATAAACTAAGTTTTAAATATTTTAGTCTACAAATAAAAAAAAAATCAATAGGTTTTCTCCCAGTTAAAAATTAAAAAAACAATTGGCACAGAGCTACCCGAACCTTGTCGAAGCGGTCTGATATTGGATATATTTTTTAATCGGTAACATACCGTAAATGTTCTTTACTTTTGAATGATTTGATATTTGGTAAAAAATGAACCGGCCAAAAGTTTCATCGCCACGTTGTCATATTTCGCAAGAATAAATCACCAGCCAGCGATCGCACTTAAAAGCACGCCAATATGTATTGAAATCATTGTTATCGGGAAGACAATAAAAGTGGCAACGCACATTCCTTAGTTTACAACTTGAAGAGACTTGAAAATAAGCGTATCGACAGGGTTTTCGTGCTGTTCGATGATTTTATTTAGTTATTATTGATTATGGACCGATTTTGTAAGTTTAAATTTAATTGCTATACAGGGTATTTTCTAAATATTATAATTTCTAATAATTGTAGTATATAGATATTGTTTTGTGCCAATTTTATAATAGTTTATCTTATTTAGTGTATATAGTTGTATATAAATATTTAGTGTTGTTAAGTGCTTTTAATTATACAAAAAAACTCAGTTAACGTTAAAAGAACGAATAATGGTTAAAAATGTTTACCATGGGATTTGGGAACGAAATCCAGAACTAACCACTTTGGATGCTGCAGAGATATGTGCAACTTTAACAAAAGTTAATTCGCGTACGGTATTCAGAGTTTTAAAAGGCAAAAAAATCAATATTAGTAATTATGTGGATACTGGAAAATGCGATTTTTTCGCTATTTTTTGCACACTTTTTACTTTTGATTGTTAACCATGAATCAGAAGCTGTTTTTTGGCTGCCTCTTATAGTATTTAAAAAAATAATAATTGAATTGTTTAATTCCATTTTAGCACATATTCCTTTAAATTCTGTCATTTGCACGAAAACATATTTAAAAAACTCATACTATGTTAATATTAAAAAAAAACACTTAAAAAGTAAAGAAAAAACCTTAATTTTCAATAAAAAGTAGGTAAAACGTTTACGTCCGAATTCAACTCGAAATTCTAAAAATGTTGACCTGTTACCAGGTTGTAATAGTTTTCTTTATGACATTTTTATAAGGTATGCGAACCTTGCTTCGCTCGACCCGCAATGTTTGATCAAAAATATTCTCGATATGGAAATCCTAAATATGGAACACGAAAGATCCGAAAGTTATTGGATTCTACAAGCTGATGATCTCAGAGCTTTCGTGTTCCTTATATAGTGGCTATTTTTGATGAAGCAATGCGTGTGAATATCGTATTTAATATTGAGATTGCAAGATCGGTGGTAAATTGGCAAGTCGGTGTAACTTGGATTGTCTATCGTTCTGCTTTTACATCTTTTTTAATTTATGTTAAGACTAAAAATTTTATTATTTTTTCATGTAGCAAAATAAAATCAGAGAAGGTAAAATTAAAGTAAAAAATGTATTTTTTTTGGAAAAACGTTGAAAAATCGCCAAAAACTCAAATTTGTGTTCTATAACCTTAAAATAGGAGATGTGCAAAATTAAGCAAAAAAATTACATTTTTCATTAATCCGAATAATACCAAAATAATATAGGCTTGTTACTATTTTAAAGGGTTGATGAAAATGTGAGAAAATAACTTTTGCTTGTAAAAAATATTTTTATGTTTTGACGAAATTTTATCACTTATTTTCTAAAATGCGTACGCCACTGGAATTGATTCCCCTGACCCCACAAACCCGGACTCTAAAAGCAGCAATGCGTCATTGACAGAAATTTGGACTTGAAGTATAAGTTTTAAATATTTTAGTCTACAAATAAAAAAAAAATCAATAGTTTTTCTCCCAGTTAAAAATTAAAAAAACAATTGGCAACAGAGCTACCCAGAACCTTTGTTCGTAAAGTCAGTTGTACATTGTACTCACCGGTCTGGCCGCGATATATTGTTTTTTTTTAATCGGGAAAATATCCCGTACTGTTCCTTTACTTATTGAATGATTTGGATATTTGGTATTAAAAAATTGACACATTTCATCTAAAGTTAGGGTTTTATCGCCACAACCGATTATTATCTGAATCTCGATTCTCTTTGATTCTGTTAAACGCACAGTTACAATCGTTTTCTAAAGGTTCTTAAAACAGTTTTAACACTACTGTCAAACAATCATCGCGAACATTGACAGAACATGTTAACTCTTGTTTATCTCAATTTATTTAGATTTGAGCTCTTAAAAAAAACAAACTTTTTAGTTAGGACCTAATAAATTTTCAATTTTCAAACCTTCATATCTTGAAAATAAATGTATTTAGCTATAGGGCGTGTAAAATGAATTGATCCTAAAATGTTCTGCAGAATTTGAAAAATCCAAAATATACAGGGTATTCCATTTAAAAAAACTGTCCATGCCTTAATATCTATTACACGAATAACCCTGTATAAATAGATTTTATGTAAAAAGACGCCCAATTATAAACAATTTACGGCGTCCCTAGTAGTTTTTCCTCAATATAATTAGCTGAATTTGTATCACATTGTTTCCATACTTTATTTACATACTGTAAAAAGAACTCTCATAAGGATAGTGGTTCTTATTTAAAGTATTCTATATATTCTGTATAAAGTGGTCAATATGTGGGATCAAATAGATATTCTTCACAATTTAAAAAATTCTACGCCTACTATAAGCTGGGCGTCGCGATGCGTCGGAAATATAAATCGATTGCAGAGACTTTGAAATTACGTGCATGGGGAAGTACATGTTATTTAAATACTTTTTTGGTATTTACTCAAACTTGTGTACCTTACTCGTTTCTTAGTTACACCGATTTATAGTATAAATTTCTTGATAGACCAAAAAATGTAATTCACGATAATTTTTACAAGTAAGCCATGAATATTAGTTACTATAGCCACCATGGCAATTATTTCAAGTGCAATTACAAGCAATAGAGCTTGTCATTGCTGCGTGAACGATAATTTCAAATTTTGTCATAAGAAACCCCCTTTTTTGTTTAAATAAAAATTGCAATCATTTTGTTAAAATGGTCCGACGAAGAAAAAGTAAAGACATATTACTGGTGTTTGGAGAATTGTAGAGAAACGAAAAAAGTTTACGAACAGCGTTATCCACATAGAAGAGTCCCCGATGCAAAAACCTTTTTAAGTTTATGTAAGAACTTGAGAGAATATGGCAGCTTCATAAAACCTAAGAGAAATAGAAGAAGGGTGACTACAAATGTTGAAAATACTGCTGCTGTAATTCAGCAGGTTGATAATAACCCAAAGATATCCCTATCAAAAATAAAAGAAAATACCAATGTTTCCGTCAGTTTATCGCTTGGGAATTTTAAATAGAAACTCTTTTTGCCCTTACAAAACTAAACCAGTTCACAAATTAGAACCAGGTGATCCCGCTAGAAGAATAGATTTCTTAGCAAAATTTTCGGATTCGTACAGCCAAGATGAAAATTTTCTCTTAAAAATGGAATCGTAAACAGACACAACTGTCGCTTTTGGTCGCAAAACCATCCTCGTTGGATCACAGAAAAAGGTAATCAACGAGTTTTTGGCATCAATGTTTGGTGCGGCATATTAAACGGATTCCTTATTTAAGGTTTCTTCAAAATACACTTCCGAACTTGTCAGATAGCCCTTGAGACCAGAATGAGTATGTGGCTACAGCAGGATGAAGCGCCGGCTCGTAATGCCAAAATTGTAACCATGCATCTAAATGGAGAATACCCCAATAAATGGTTTGGTATTAATGGACCGATAAAGTGGCCGACGAGGTCCCCGGACCTCACACCGCTAGATTATTTTCTTTGGGGTTACCTGAAGGACGTTGTCTATGAGGAACCTATCGAAGATATGGCTGATCTTATTAACAAAATAAGTGCAGCATGTGCCGCTATTACAAGAAGGACGCTCCTACAAGTGACCCATACCCATCTATTAAAAGTTTTTGATAGTCGTATTCGAGCAGATGGACATAATTTTGAACAAAATTTTTAATTTGTTTTATTAGGTATGTAGTTAATTGTGATAACAATTCTGTTTATTAGTTAACACTTTGGTTTATTTATTCATCTTATCACAAGTAAATTCGAGCTGATATTGCAAGTGTGAAGGGATGGCTTCCTTCGCTTTACATCATCACACTGTTTTTAGCTCTAATTTTTACTTTAGTTACAATTTGAATTAAATTTTTTTGTCTATCAAGAAATTTATACTATAAATCAGTATAATAAAGAAACGAGTAAAGTAAACAAGTTTGAGTAAATAACAAAAAAGTATTTAAACAACATGTACTTCCCCAAGCATGTAATTTCAAAGTCCCTGCAATTGATTTACATTTTCGACGCTTCGCGACGCCCAGCTCATAGTAGGCGTCAAATTTTTTAAATTGTGAAGAATATCTATTTGACCCCACATATTGACCACTTTTTACAGAAATTAAATATTCCTATTCGTTTTCGAGATATTGGCGTGCGGAGTTTAAGTGAAAAACCCTGTATACATACATGTTTATATAAGGGCTAAAAACCAGAAATGCCTCCCTACATGCCTACCATCGTACCTTAGCAGCGCCCGTCCGCTAGCTCGTACTTTAGTGTAAAAGTTAACACTTTCGCTGATACAAGGCGTTAAAATTAAAAATTTGTCTTAATTTCCCTTAAACTGGAATATATTGCAATATTTTTGCTTCAGAAAATTGTGAGTCTTTTTAAGACACCCTGTAGAGTCTCGTCATCCGGTACCCAAATTAAAATGGAATAATGCAATTAGTAAAGTCAATATTTTTCTCGTACCTGAACATGTAAGACACTTTTTCATTATGCTCCAACAACCGCAAAAGCGTCTGGTTATCCGGAGGTGGTGTGGGTTGTTCTTCCTCATTGTCGTTATCTTCTTGTTGATCGTCCATATCAGAGGTCAGTCGTTCTAGTGGAGGTATGGTGGCATAAGGTAAGGAGACGGTTCCTCCGAGATACTATCAGTTCTTTCCGGAGGTTCGAGAGTTAAACCACTAACACCATTATGTTGTCTCAATTGAAGTGCTTGGTAGTATTCTTTGCTGTGGTAACTTGTTGCGACTTTATATTTTAGAAGACCTGAGATAGAAAAGCTTATTTTACAACTAGAGTCAAATATAGAAAATGAAAATGACGGTAGATTCCGACAAAGACGATACGTAAGGAACAAATTATTCTAAAAAATCAACAACTTAAACGAAAATTTTAAAATGCTAAAGAGGTTAAGGGGTAGTCGTCAGAGGTATGAAAAAGAAAATTTTAGTTTTTTTCGACAGTAATTTAATAAAGCTAGTAATACAGAATTATTATATATTTCAACTTATAATAATAATTTTTGAACTAAAATAATATTAACTTATAGTAATAATTTTGGAACAACTAACCACAACTAATGTTAGAGCATTTCTATTCAAGGCAGCGGAGCGAGCAGCGAGGAAATTCGGTCTCAGCTTTGCAATAAATCCAAACAACGACCAATCACTTATAAGACTTGAGTTAAAGCCGTAAGAAATGCAGTTAAAAGAGCAGAACAGCAGGTGCTCACGGAGTATTTTACCGAAACATAAAACGACTCAATCTATCCCGAAACCTTACGTTTGGGTTTTTAAAATCTGCCGAGCTCAAGTCTGAGACCGAGGCTTTCTACTAGCATGCCAGGATGGGGTGATAAACACATTGGTATACCAAAGTCAGTTTTCTAACATTCCTGATACTGCTTGTCGAGCCTGTCGACAGCAACCCGAAACACTTATTCACTTATTGTGAGCTTGTCCAGTGCATGCTTTTAGTGGTTACATCCACCGACATAACGATGCGTTTCGGGTACTTTATTATCACCTCAGACATTATTACGGCATCGACGAAACAGCAATTCTGGAAAATGACAACTGTCGCATATATTGGAATTATGCATTTCCAAGTACGCATCAAATTCGCGCCAATAAACCTGATATCGTTCTCCTTGATAAAAAGAACAACTCTATGTATGTAATTGAGTTCTCGCCCCCAGCGGAAACCAACATCGATATAAAGGAACGGGAGAAACGAGCCAAATATCATCTTGGCGAACTTCGGAGGCTCTATCCGGAGTATAACGAGCCATTGGTTGTCCTGATTGTCGGCGTTTTGGGGGGCATGAAGGAAAATGTGTTGGGGGAGCTAAAGTGTATTCCCGCATGTCAACGTTCACCCGAACATCTGGTGATGAAAATGCAGAATTCTGTTGTCCTTGGGTCCCTTCGTTTACTGAGGCAAATGAACTTGGCCAAGCGGACGCGAGGTGTGGTCTTCGATATGGATGGCCTTCCGCATGACGCCCTATAGGGTCGGAGCCATAGGATACGTCATGTCGGATCTTTGTAAATAATAATAATTTTGAAGAACTTAGTACTATTTCTTTATTGGACCACCTTTCACAGTTAGTGCTAGGCCAGCATAACTTTGTGCTGGTTTACTAAAATCAATTATACAAAGAAAGTCTTTAGTTTCAGTTAAAAACTAAGTTTTTCTTTAAATAAAATATTGTTTCTTTTCTTGAAAATTTGAGGGTAAGCTGTTAGAAGTTAATTTAAAAAAAAACTTTAATTAAGTAATAGATTTACTAATAAACTTTTTTTTGTTTTATTGATTTTAGATAAACCAGCACAAGATGGTCACCGCAAAGCACTACTTGTGAGAGGGTGTCCAACAAAGATGATAATAAGTTCGTTCAATTTTTTTTTTTTTTTGAAAAGTAGGTGAAGTTTAACTATAAAATAACTCTATATTATTAGCTTTATAAAACAAATTAAGGAAAAAAATCTTAAAAATACTCATTTTTTATGCCTCTGACTAACCTGAACCGCTTTAAGCTAATGGCAGTTACTTCCTTTAGAGAAGCCAGTAAAAAACTTTCAGATATTATTTCTCAAGAAATAAATTTGATAAATAAAGTGTGGTATTATTGAAAAATAAATGTGTAGTATTTATAAGTATCTTTTTGGAAGAAATAATTTATTCAAAAATAACATCAAGATCAGAAACAATATTGATAAAGTTAAATTTTTGCGCCATTATTTTCGGCAAGAGGTAAGGGGCCATCCATAAATTACGTCACACCTTAAGGGGTAGGGGGAGGGGTGTAGAGGATTGTGACATTGTGTGACAAGGGGTATAAGGGGTCATCAGCTTTGTGACGTCACATGTAAAATCTAAATTATTAAAAAGCAAAATTTAAATGTAGATGAAAACCGTAAGAATTGTACCAACTCTTTCTATATGCCTATTATAGATATTTTGATTATTTTAAGATGTAAAATTTCAAAATGCGTGACGTCACACTAGAGGGGAGGAAGTCTCACAAATGTGACGAGTTGTGACAGGGACGGGGGAGAGGGGGTCAAAAAATCATGAAATTCGTATGACGTCATTTATGGACGGCCCCTAAATGCCTTGGGTTAAACACTAAAAGTATAATGACACAGGGTATAAGAAATAAAATTTCGTTTTCTGTTTTTAAATAAGTTATTTTTTAAAAGCGAACTTTTTGTTATAAAATAATTATAATAGGGCTATTTTCTTTAAAAATGACGAAACCAAAAACAAATAACAAAGAAAGTTAGTAAACATGTTCATAAGCGCAACTGAGCAATAGAGAGACATTTTTATATTTGTTTTTGCATAAGTCATTCCTAAATAAAAATCAATTTATGTGAAATTAAAGTTTTTTATATTCATCTGTAATTCTGGGATTAAATGTGTCAATTTCGCAAGCCCGGGATTCTCTTAAACTGTTCGAGATTGCAATTTCTAATAAATATACGGGACAAACACCAACCTTTCTCATGTTCCAATCGATAAGGATAATGTAAATAGAACAGATCGTTTTTCATTGTCTTCTTGCGCATTCTATGAGGTCCCTCGGTCATATCCAATCTCCATTTATCTAAATGGCATGGTTCGGGCGGGCCCCACAAACCTCTTTCTCTTGTCAATTCATTTTCAGTCTGAAGCCACTCCTGATAAACATATCTAAAAATTATAAGCGAATAAGATAGGAAAATACTACCTCGGTTTTATATTAGAAATAGTGGAGCCATGCGCGCAACGCAGCAATTTCCATGCGATGGTGCAGCTTCTTATAGTCCAGGAAATGAAGCTCAAAAAACGGAAAAAGCTCGCAATTTTTTCGTCCTGCATCGATTTGCATAAAAATTTATAATTAGGCTCATCTTACCCTCCACTTCAAATTCTATATCATGCCAATGGGCGCTGTTTGTTTTTTAAAGGTGAAAACTACCACTAATTGTCAAAACTTATAAAATAACATTTTAAACCTTAAGATGGTTAAAATTTGGTTTGGATTAGTTGAATTATGATTGTTTTATTCTTTGGGATACAATTTCAGAATATTTCAACCCTTACAAATCAATCCTTGTTAGAGCCTAAAGTAAAAAAATATTTTTCCTTAAAAAATGATTAATTTATCATAGGGATTTATTTTTAGAATGTTGTTGTTTACAATATGTACTAATTTCATTTTGCAACTTTTCAACCCTCATAAATCAATCCATATTATAGCTTAATTAAAAAAGATTTACCCCGAAAAAAATTAATAGCTTGGAGTTATTAATTAAAAATGTTACTGCCTGAAATATTACCAATTTCATTATTTTGCAAATTTTAAATTCTTAAAAACCAGCCCTTACAACATTGCAATTCTTATGAACTAATTTAATACATATAAATAGGAAAAAAAGTAGTTTCATCAACGAAATATACACTCACACGTAGGCACATGAGCAGATGTTTTTCCCCTCTGGGACTGCGAAGTATACCGGTTATGTAGATTATTATGCTCCGAAGTGGGCTATTCGAATTTTTCGAAAAAAAAATTGATTGGTTTTTTTAAACATAGCTCCTTCATTTTTAATGATTTAAAGTTTTTTCAAAAATTATTTTTTGTAGGGTTTTTCAAGAGCTACAAGGCTATGTAAATTAAATACCTTTAAATCCCTTAGTTTTGAAAAGGGGTAAGTTTAAAGGGCTCGAATAAGATGGTGCTCGCTAGTAAATAGAGGCTTTAAGCGGCCATGTTCCGCCAAATATGTATTTTGCAGAAAATCTATGCAAAGAATCTTTGTAACCAAAAAAGTTACAATTCGGTACTCTAACATTTTTCTCGTATCTCCAGTATTTTTGGAGTTATTTTAAATATAACGAAATTAGAAAAATCGTATTTCACTTTAAGCTCCAATTTTTCTATAATTAATCATTTTAAATTGGGTGCGGGACTAAGATTTTCTGGCGTATTTTTTTCGGTGAATACCAATCTGAAGTCAATTCTATTTGACCCCCAATCTGAAATTGGGGATCAAACAGCAAACATTGAGAAAAGGCGTAATTTCAGATATTAACATTTTTTTTTTTAAATTTAAAACGTTAATATCTTAAAAACTATAAGAGATACACGAAATTTTATACAACATAAACTATGTATTTTTACAAGACCTTTATTTTAAGTTATATAACCTTTTTGCTAAATGTAATATTTTTCGAGTTTACTGAATTCTCGGGATTTTTTTTATTTTTCGATTTTGTCTGCAAATAGTGATTTGCAGACAAAATCCAAAAATATAAGTATAATCAGAGATTTATAATAAAAAAGAACCCTTTTACATCACAATAATTAAAAAAAAATCTCTATTTTGGACCAAAATTTTTTCTTGAAATTACGTTTTCGTTTGTGTCTCCTTTATCATTTATCTTATCAAAAATGTTGATATACCATATAGAATAAAAATTTGAAAAGCTTTATTTTTTGTTCTATGAAATTTTTTGTATCTATTATAGTCATAGTCCAAACATTCCGTGGTAACAGGTTTCTGCCGGTAAATGTACTGTATTGCTTTTTTTGGTTTTTCTCGATTTTTTGCTGTCTGACCCCAAACTTTGACTTTAGATTCGTGTTCAGCGGAAAAAAATACGCCAGCAAATCCTAGGGCTACTCTCAGCACACACCTCTTTTTTTTGTGTAATACATATATGTACAGCGTGTCCCACGCAGTTCTTAAAAATGGGAAAATTTTTACTGAAGTCGAAACAAAATCATTTTGATGTGAAAAATTCTGCTTATTTAAAAACTAAAATCCCTACGCACAAAGTTTAAAAAAACCAGCAGTATACAGAAATAGCGACAAAAACGTAAAATTTATCCAAGACTAAAGTACCCTTATTTTGCAATATTAAAGAAAAGTTATTTAAAGGGAAATTTTTTAGAATTAATTTTTTTTATCTAATTCAAATCCACAGCCACCTACGAAAAATATATATTTTTGTATTTCAGTACATCAGAACGGAATAAAAAGTAAAAGCTTTAATATAAAACAAATTAATGTATCACTTATAACAAAAGAAAATTAGTATAATTCAAATTTTAATATAGCCACCTTCTTTTTCCATGCATTTTTCTGTTAACTTGGAGAATTTTGAAACAACTTTTCTCAAAACAACTTGAGGGATTTCTCGAGCACACTGGGTTATTATCCTTTCTAAACTATCGATATTTTGAAATGGTCGGTGAGAATGCACTTTTTCCTTTAAATATCCCCAAGGAAGTAATCCAGTGGGTTCAGGTCGGTGACCTCGCCGGCCAATGAATTTCTGAAAATCTTCCTATCCAACGCCCCTGGAACATTTCGAAAAACTCGTTAACAGCTCGAGAACTATGGCATCCCCCATCATGCTGATACCAAAAGTATTTCTAATGTCCTGGAAGGCCATTAATAAACAGCCCGTTTTCCCAAAAATGAAGGTAAACATCCGCGTTATATTACCCCGGAAGAAAAATGGGCCTATCAGTTGATTATCTAAAATTCCCCT
>JAHBCN010006899.1:0-35000 GCA_019359885.1 Listronotus oregonensis
AAAAAATTTTTTACGAAAAACGAAAACAAAATTAAAAAATTTGACACCCTGTATCTTTTTATTATAACTTTGGGAAAAAAAAGTTTTGTTTTTCCCCTTGGTTTGTTCCGTACCTTTTTCCCAACCTCTGATATTTTTTAATGGAAAAAATTTTTTTATGATCAATAAACTTTCGTTGTTATCAAAATAAATTTCTTTTATTTCCTGTAAAATAAAAAAATTGCGGTTTGCTGGGAGAAAGTATTTTCATAATTTTTTTTTAAATTAAAGAAATTTTTTTAAAAATTAAAGATAAATATTTCTGGTAAAAATTTTTAAAGGCTAGACCCTTAATACCATCTTGAAAATAACCGAATTCGGCCTTTTTTATTGGGGTTGGGTTTTTCCTAATTCCCTAAATGAATTTGTATTGATTTTTAAAAAGTTTACTTACGAGTGCTTTTGACATGTTCATGTCGAACTGCTAATTTTAATATGACATCAATAATTTTTTCCGTTACGTACTTTTCTATTTTTAAAAATTATTAAAATTTTGTTAATAACTTCTACGTAGGGATAATTAAGAAAAATTCAAAACCCCTTAGTTTTGGTCGGTCATGGGTAGTTCTGGTTAGTTAAAGCGGCTTTTTATTTTCTTCAATTAGATTTCAGACGTGAAAACTTAATGACCCAAAGGACATGGCACACATAAGATGGGATTCTGGCTCTAAAACGAATTTTTTTAAATTTAGGTATGTTGTTCATTAGGTCAATAGGAAATCTTTTAAATTTTTTATTTTTGTAGCAAAAGCTGGCCCAAAAATCACTGAAAGTTGAAGAACCGTTTATTAATTCCAATATAAAAAATAAAAAGAGTAAAATTTTGTGTCTAAACCAACGGAATAATATTTTATATATTTGTTTAGAGTTAAAATTTTGATTTAACATTTAACACATATAGTGGTTCAGTATCGAATAAAAAAAATTATGAATAAAAATAAAAATCATGATATACTCATATAATTTTTAGAAAATTTTGCTTTTATTAGTAAATGTAAGTTAAATAAATTTTTAAGAATATACAGGGAAAATTTGAATTAAAAATTTTTTTTTTTTTTTTAAAAACCATTTTGTGACATATAAAGATAGATAGTTTTAAAATCTGCACATTTCTGGGAATTTATTAACGGAGGTATAAAAAATTGCTTTCCCATAACTAAAATAATTTTTGGTGTACACCTACAGGGTGAAGTATATAGGAGGTTTCATTCACAATGCCTTCTGGATTTACCTATATTTTTAGGATAAGTCGCAAAAAATTACTGGTGTAAAATTAATTATTAATAATTTAGTATTGTTCACAAAAATATTTATTAATTTATATAATTATTATTAAAAATTTAAAAAAAAAATTCTACTTTTTGAGCTAAAAACTGGGCCCAAAATAACAATTCAAGTTTTTACAAGTATATCATGAAACTAACATATTAGTTGGCATAAACACGTTTATTTCTTCGATACTGGAGCACCCCCTATGTGTTGAACAGCGAGTCACATTTTTTCACTCTAAGCGTTGATTGATTTTTCGGGCCACCCTGTAGGCCTGCACAGGCATGTTCTATTTAAAAGATGTTCCTATTGTCTTATACTTAAATTTAAAAAAAGCGTTTGAGAGCCAGAATCCCATGTTATGTGTGCCATATCATTTAGTTACTTATTTATCTTAAAAACCAGCAATTATTGACGTATAGTGTTATTTACATTATTGATGTAGAATTGAATAAAGAGTTAAAACTTGGTCAAATATACAGAGCGTTGCGTTAAAAAAAAATGTACTTAACAATGAAAAATCTGTTTTTTTGGTTGACATACTAAAAATATGGGAAAAACCCAGGAGACATGGTGAATGAAACATTCTAGATACTTCACCCTGTAGATGTGCACGAAAATTATTTTAGTTAGTAGTATTAATTTTATTATACCTCTATTAAAAAATTGCCAGAAAAATGTGCAGATTTTAAAACTATGTACCGTTTAATGTGTCAAAAAATTCTTGTGGGAAAAAAAAAAAATCTTTAATTTCCCAAATATCCCTGTATTTTGGGACAATAACCAAAATATTTTAATTTAAATTTCCTAATAAATTTAAAAAATTTTTCAAAAATACATATGAGTATATCCTTTAAATTTTTTTGGTAACCATTTTTTTTATTTGTTTGGGCCCCCTTTTTTTAAATTTAAATCAAAAAAAACCAAACAAATATAAAAAATATTTTTTTAAGGTTCCCCTTTTTTATATTGGAATTTATAAACGTTAGTTTAACTTCTCAGTTTTTTTTGGGCCCCCCAAAGGCCAAAAAAATTAAAAAAAAGTGTTTCTTTTGATCCAAAAACAACACACTAAAATTTTTAAAAAAAATTGTTCAAGAGCCAGAACCCCTTTTTGGCCTTTTTAAAAGGCCTCAATTCGGTCGGCTGGTTGTTCTGGTTATTTAAAAGCGGCTTTTTATTTTCTCCAATTATACAGCAAAACTCCTGAAATTTGCATTAAGGGAAATTAAAAATAAAAAAATTTGAATAATTTTTTTATCCCCCCCTTTAAAAATACCTTTTTTAAACCCCCCAAAAAGGATAAAAAACAGAACTTTCCTCTCTGGGGAAAAAATTTTTTACCTCCCTGTTCCACCGAGCATTAATTAATATTTTTCTTGCCCTTCAATGTCTCAAGTAATTTTACATTTTACGTTATACTTTGACAAGTCTTTAATACGGGAGTTTATCCAAACAATCAAAACCACAATTTATTAATAAAACACAAATTTCAAAAATAATTTTTAAAAACTTAAATGAAAAGTAGTAGAAAAATTGCATACATTTTTCTAGAGTAAAGTGCAAGAGAAATAATTTTTCCTAATGGTGAAGTTTAAGCTACTATTTATGGTGGTAGTAAACTGCCAAAAAAGTAGGCTATGTCATAAAACCCCCCTGAAATGGTATGGCACATTTGAAACAAACCCTGGGTCCAAAAACCCCTTTCCAACATTCAAATATATTCTTTTACACCACACTTTTTTAATCCACCGTATACGAGTGTTTCCTTTGGCTCCATACTTTTTTAATCCACCGTATCATGTTTTCTTTTGCTCCACACTTTTTTAATCCACCGTATATGTTTTAAAATATTAAATTCTTGTATACATTTTTAAAGCCTGGGTTTTGAAAAAGACCTTTTTAAACTCTTACAGTTTGAATGCTATCATGTATTTTGCCCACTGTACATATAAAAATCCTAACACACATTGTTACATAAAATTTTTTACGAAAATGGGATAATCTATCCACTTGTTTGGCATTTGGCCCTTTTTTATTAAGATAAATGCAAAATTTATATACATTTTGGCTATCAAGCTCCCGTTTAACCCCCATTACAAAAACAGCAGTCAATAAAAGCAAAACATTATACAGGGGGAAACTGTCAAGATTTTAATTGCCTACCAGATTCAACCATTTTGTAAATGATTATATAACTCCAAAGCAAACTTACACAAAAAAGGGGGACTCACTGCTACCTCGTTAACAGGTTAAGAAAAAAATAACAAACCCGGGGTTTTTTAGTCATTTTGTCTTGGATCAAGAGTAACATCGAAAGGTGATCCTAAAAATTTTGTTATTTAGGTCAAAAATGTGAATTGTCTCTTAGTTAATGAAAAAATAGTACGGACTAAACTGAAACAGACCCGAAGGGGGTGGGGAGTGAAATGATTTACTCACTTGTGCAACAGTGTCCCACAAAGTTTGGGTCTATATTATACAGTATGTACAAATTTTAAAAATATTTCATAATATTTCTTTTCGGGCCCACCCCCATTATACTATTATTTTATTTTATTTTTTAAAGGGTAACTTTAAAATTTAAAATTTTAATTTTTTTTTTAAAAAAAATAAAAATTTGGGCTTTGTTTATTGGCGTGGTCTAAAAATATCTTACTTATTTTATAGTTGAACAAATTTTAAAAATATTTTATAATAATTCTTTATTATGGGTGACCTACCTAGGTTATTCAATTTTTTTAATTTTTCAAGAAGTTAACACAAGTTTAAACTTATTTAAATCTTTTTTTTTAAGGGAAATAAAATTAAGGTTTTATAATTTACTTGGGCTTTTCTTATAAGTGTGATCTAATATACTACCTTAGTTGTGTAACAGTTGTACAAATTTTAAAAATATTTTTTACTAACTCTTGGTTATGAGTGACGTACCCCGATTATCATAAACAACCCAAAATTAAACTTATTTAAATATTATTTTTTAAAAAAGGGAAATAAAATTAGGATTTTACAGTTCACTTGGGCTTTGCTTATAAGTGTGATCTAATACTACCTGAATTATGTAACAGTTGTACAAAGTTAAAACATATTTTATACTAATTTTTAGTTGCGGGTGACCTACCCCGATTATCTTTTTTTTTTTTTTTTCATTTGGGCTTTGCTTAAAAGTGTAATGTAATAACACCTTAGTTATGTAACAGTTGTACAAATTTGGAAAATATTTTATACTTATTCTTGGTTACGGGTGACCTACCTCGTTTATCCAATTTTTTTTTTAATTTTTCAAAAAGCTAGCCCAAAATTAAACTTATTTAAAATTATTTTTTTAAAAAGGAAAATAAAATTGAGGTTTTACAATTCAACCTAAGTTATGTAACAGCTGTACTAATTTTAAAAATATTTTATACTAATTATATAATACCTACCTCGTTTATTCTATTTTTTTTTTAATTTTTTAAAAAGCTAACCCAAAATAAAATTTTTTTAAATAATATTTTTTTCAAAAAGGAAAATAAAATTAAGGTTTTAAAAGTCACTGTGTTTGCTTATAAGTGTGGTCTAAAACTTATGTATAATTGCACAAATTTTAAAAATATTTTATAATATTTCTTAATTACGGGGATACCTACCCCGATTATCCAATTTTTTTTTAATTTTTAAAAAAATTAACTCTAAACTAAACTTAATTAAATATTTAAAAAAAAATGAAGTTTTGCAATTCACCAGGGTTTTGCTTATAAGTGTGGTCTAATACTACATTACTTGTGATATAATTGTACAAACTCTAAAAATATTTTACAATATTTTTTGGTTACAGGGAGGCCTACTACGATTAATCTTATGTTTTTTAAATTTTTTAAAAACTTAAGCTAAATTAAACGTATTACAATACTTTCTAAACAAAGGGAAAAACAAAATTCAAATTTTCAATTTAGTTGGGCTTTTCTTGTAAGTGTGGTCTAATACTACCTGACTTGAGTTATAATTGTACAGATTCAAAAAATATTCTACAATATTTCTTGATTGCGGAGAGACCTACTCCGATTATACCATTTTAGTTTTGATTTTTCAAAAAACATACCTAAATTAAATTGTTTTTTTTTTTGAAAATAGGGAAAATAAAACCTCCAGTACTATCCTACTGGTGTTGTAACTACATATAGACCGGCTAATTCGGCGTTTCTAATCATATGACCTTTTTTAAAAAAACATATTTTTATAGGGTTTGGGAATTAATTATAAAATAAAAATTAATGCTTTTTTGGGTCGTAAAGAATAAGCAGATCCAGTAGCGTACGCTTATGCGGTCAGAGGGCACAGCCTTCCCCCGTCACTTTCTGAAATAAATTAAATATTTTTGGGAAATAATTTAATTTCTTTGGGAAAAAAAAATTGAAAATCCTGGATCCGTCACTTGTCCTAAAGGTCTTTATTTTTATTATTCACAACTTGTTAAAACAATTAAAAATGATTATTGTCCTAAGTAACTAGAGGACGCAAATTGGTACTACACTGAAACTTGGTGACAATATCTACTAAAGGTATATTTTGACAACGCCCTCTGAAATGAGTATGGCACATTTGAAACGAACCCTGGAACCCCAAAGTCCGAAACTTATGAACATTCAAATATATTCTTTTACTCCACACTTTTTTAATCCACCGTATATTGTTTTCTTTTGCTCCACCGTATATATTTTAAGATATTAAATTCTTGTATACATTTTTAAATCCGGTAAGTTTTGTAAAAAGAAAAGACCTTTTTGACATCTTTTACAGTTTGAATGCTATCGATACGAACTACTTGTCGCCCACTCTGTACATATAAAAATCACACAACTTACATAGTTACATAAATATTTTTTACGAAGATGTATAATCTATTCACTTGATGTATGCATCCTGTAACCTTTTATATTAACATAAATAGCAAGAATTTATATACATTTTGGCTATCAAGCTCCAGAAATTGTAACCCCTATTACAAAAAACAGCAAAGTCAACTAGCAACGTCAAGTGACATTATACAGGGGCTAATCTGTCAAGATTTTAATTGCCTACCAGGATTCAACCATTTTGTAAATTATATATATATATATATATATATATATATATATATATATATATATATATATATATATATATATATATATATATATATATATATATATATATATATATATATATATATATATATATATATATAACTCGCAAGAGACACACTTACACAAAAGAGGTGACTCACTGCTACCTCGATTATCAGGATAAGAAAAACATATACAAACCTGGGAGATTTATTAGTCATTTGTGTCTTGCACCTCGAACGAGTAACATCGAAAGGTGGATCCTAAAAATTGTGTGTATTTAGCTACAAAAATAGTTAATAAGGTCTCTTAGTTAAGTGAAAAAATAGTACGGGACTAAAGTGAAACAGTGAAGTGAAATGATTTACTCACTTGTGCATACAGTGTGCCACACAAAGTTTGGGTCTATATTATACAGAATGTACAAATTTTAAAAATATTTCATAATATTTCTTGATTACGGGAAAACCTACCCCAATTGTACTATTATTTTATTTTATTTTTAATGGGTAACTCTAAATTAAACTTATTCAATTTTTTTTTAATAAAAATAAAATCTATTTTTACAATTTATTTGGGCTTTGTTTATTGGCGTGGTCTAAAACTATCTTACTTATTTTATAGTTGTACAAATTTTAAAAATATTTTATAATAATTCTTTATTATGGGTGACCTACCTAGTTCATTCAATTTTTTTAATTTTTCAAAAAGTTAACACAAGTTTAAACTTATTTAAATCTTTTTTTTTAAGGGAAATAAAATTAAGGTTTTACAATTTACTTGGGCTTTTCTTATAAGTGTGATCTAATATACTACCTTAGGTATGTAACATTTGTACAAATTTTAAAAATATTTTTTACTAACTCTTGGTTACGGGTGACCTACCCCGATTTTCATAAATAACGCAAAATTAAGCTTATTTAAATATTATTTTTTAAAAAGGGAAATAAAATTACGATTTTACAGTCACTTGGGCTTTGCTTATAAGTGTGATCTAATACTACCTGAATTATGTAACAGTTGTACAAAGTTAAAAAATATTTTATACTAATTCATAGTTGCGGGTGACCTACCCCGATTATCTTATTTTTTTTTTCATTTGGGATTTGCTTAAAAATGTGATGTAATAACCCCTTAGTTATGTAACAGTTGTACAAATTTGGAAAATATTTTATATTTATTCTTGACCCAAGATTAAACTTATTTAAATTTATTTTCTTAAAAAGGAAAATAAAATTAAGGTTTTGCAATTCATTTCGGCTTTGCCTATAAGTGTGATATAATACTACCTAAGTTGTGTAACAGCTGTACTAATTTTAAAAATATTTTATACTAATTTTTGGTTACAGGTGACCTACCTCGTTTATTCTATTTTTTTTTTTGGTAATTGTCTAGAAAGTGGCCGCAACTTCGATTTTGACCAAATTTGGCATATGGGTTTTTTTTTTGGGGCTGATTACGAATCTGAAAAAATATTTGGGAAACGTTTCTTTTTTTCGAAGAACTATCATCATTTTGGGAAAGTCAAACTAACCTAATTTACACTATATTCTTTTTTTTGAACAAAATTTTCTGATTTTTATTAAAGTGGCACACAATATTTTATAAACATCTTTTTAAAACTTTTTTTTGTTTATTTTACACCTTTTTCTTCATAAAATTGAAGTATCACTTTCAAACGGGGCGGCCATTTGTATATATTGTATACCTGGTTTCAGCGTTTGAAAGTGAATTTTTAAAATTAAATGAAAATAGGTATAAAATAAATAAAAACAAGTTTTTAAAGGTGTTTATTAACTACTGTGTTCCAATTTAGTGTAAAATCAAAATTCTGTACAAAAAAAGGGGGGCATAGTGTAAATGAGGTTAGTTTGATTTTCAACTTTTGATGTGGATATCTCGAAAACGACACGTTTTCGCCAAAAATTTTTAATATTCGTGATCAGCGCCCAAAAAAACCCCGTATACCAAATTAAAGGGCAAAATCAGTTGGTGCAATTTCAGACAATTACCTTTTTTAATTTTTTAAAAAGCTAACCCAAAATTAAATTTATTAAAATATTAGTTTTTTTAAAAAGGAAAATAAAATTAAGGTTTTACAAGTCACTGTGTTTGCTTATAAGTGTGGTCTAAAACTTATGTATAATTGTACAAATTTTAAAAATATTTTATAACATTTCTTGGTTACGGGAAGACCTACCCCGGTTATCCTTTTTTTTTGATTTTTAAAAAAATTAACTCGAAATTAAACTCATTTAAATATTTTTAAAAAAAATGAAGTTTTGCAGTTCACCAGGGTTTTTCTTATAAGTGTGGTCTAATACTACCTTACTTGTGTTATAATTGTACAAACTCTAAAGATATTTTAGAATATTTTTTTCGTTACGGGGAGACCTACTACGATTATTCTCATTTTTTTTTTATTTTTAAAAGGCTTAAGCTAAATTAAACCTATTAAAATATTTTCTTAAAAAAAAAGGGAAAAACAAAATTCAAGTTTTCAATTTACTTGGCTTTGCTTGTAAGTGTGGTCTATTACTACCTTACTTGAGTTATAATTGTACAAATTCCAAAAATATTCTACAATATTTTTTGGTTTCGGAGAGACCTACTCCGATTATCCCATTTCATTTTTGATTTTTCAAAAAACTAATTCTAAAATAAATTGTTTTTTTTTTTTTGAAAATAGAGAAAATTATACCTCTAGTACTATACTACTGATGTTATAACTACATATAGACAGGCTAATTCGACGTTTTATATCATATAACTTCAAAAAAAAAACATAATTTTATAGGGTTTAGGAACCAATTATAAAATAAAAATGAACGCTTTCATGGGTCGTAAAGAATATGGTCTAAGGACACAGCCTCCCCCCCCTCACTTTTTGAAATAAGTTAAATAATTTTGGGAAACAATTTAATTTTTTTTTTGGGTAAAAAAATTAAAAATCCTGGATCCGCCACTTGTTCTAAACGGCTTTGTTTTTTTATTATACAGCTTGTTAAAACACTTAAAAAATAATTATTTTCGTAAGCAACTAGAGAACGCAAATTGGTATGACACTGAAACTTGGTGACAGTATTTATTAAAGGTATATTTTAACACCGCCCTCTGAAATGAGTATGGCACATTTGAAACGAACCCTGGAACCAAAAAGTCCGAAACTTACCAACATTCAAATATATTCTTTTACACCACACTTTTTTAATCCACCGTATACGAGTGTTTCCTTTGGCTCCATACTTTTTTAATCCACCGTATATTGTTTTCTTATGTTTCACATTTTTTTAATCAACCGTATATATTTCAAAATATTAAATTCTTGTATACATTTTTAAAGGCTGTAAGTTTTGAAAAAAGAAAAGGCCTTTTTGACATCGCCTACAGTTTAAATCCTCTCTAGACAAAACACTTGTCGCCCACTCTGTACATATAAAAATCACACAACTTACACATTGTTACATTAATATTTTTTACGAAGATGTATAATCTATTCACTTGATGTAGGCAACCTGTGGCCTTTTATATTAACATAAATAGCAAGAATTTGTATACATTCTGGCTATCCCGCTCCAGAAATTGTAACCTCTATAATAAAAAACAGCAACATCAATAACAGTGACATTATACAGGGTCTAATTTGTCAAAATTTTAATTGCCTACCAGGATTCAACCAAATTGTGAATGATATATATAGCTCGCATTAGCAAACTTACACAAGAGAGGTGACTCACTGCTACCTCGATTATCAGGATAAGAAAAACATATACAAACCCGGAAGATTTCTTAGTCATTTGTGTCTTGGACCTCGAACAAGTAACATCAAAAGGTGGATCCTTAAAATTGTGTTTATTTAGGTACAAAAATAGTGAATAGGTCTCTTTGTTAAGTGTAAAAATAGTACGGCACTAAAGTGAAACATACAAAGGTGGCAGTGAAGTGAAATGATTTACTCACTTGTGCATACAGTGTGCGACACAAAGTTTGGGTCTATATTATACCGTATGAACAAATTTTAAAAATATTTCATAATATTTTTTTAATTAAACTTCTTTTACTTTCTTTTAATTTAAAATTAAATTGAAAATAAAATTAATTTTTACAATTTATTTGGGTTTTGCTTATTGTTGTGGTCTAATATTACCTTACTTGTGTTATAATTTTACACATTTTGAAAATATTTTATAACATTCCCTGAATTATTTATTTTAAATTTTTTAAAAAGCTAACCAAAAATTTAACCTATTTGACTAAGTTTTTTTTTTTGGAAGATAAAATAAGGGTTTTACGATTCACTTAGACTTTGGTTATAATTGTGACCCAATACGTCCTTACTTATTTTTTAGTTGTATAAGTTTTAAAAATATTTTATAATTATTCTTTGTTATGGCTGACCTACCTAGTCCATTCAATTTTTTAAATTTTTCAAAAAGCTAACCCAAACTTAAACTTATTTAAATCTTATTTTTTTAAAAAAGGGAAATAAAATTACGGTTTTACAATTTACTTGAACTTTTCTTACAAGTGTGATCTAATTCTACCTTAGTTATGTAACAGTTTTGTACAAATTTTGAAAATATTTTATACTAATCCTTGGTTACGGGTGACCTACCCCGATTATTCCAATTTTTGCATACGGGGTTTTTTTGGGGCGCTGATCACGAATCTAAAATCAGTTTTTTCCGGCAACCTGTGGTTTTTGAGTTATAAGGCCTCCAATTGGACTAACCTCAAAAGGGACATTTTTCCAAAAATTTTGAAACTGATTATATCCTACTGGTGTTATAACTACATGTACACAGGCTAATTCGACGTTTCTAATCATATAACCTTTTTTAAAAAAAACATATTTTATAGGGTTTAGGAATTAATTATAAAATAAAAATGAAGGCTTTCATGGTCGTAAAGAATAGGTAGGTCCAGTAGCGTACAGGGTGGGCATTTTGTTAGGGTCCTATACATTTTCTCAGAAACTGCAGACTTTTGAGAAAAAAAGTTCGGATAAGAGTTTCTTTGAATAATTTATGCTTTTAATTAATTCCACTTTCACATATACAGAGTGTTCGTTGTGTTGGTCACCTGTGTTCACTTCCTTATGTTAAATGGGATACCCTATAAATTATTATACATTTGGATAGCTCTTCCAAAGACGAGTTCAACAATATATATATAACAGTATGGGTTTGTGTCGCAACGTTTCGGATTTATTGACGTTTTTCTTTCATTTTTGACCTATCTTTAAATAAATAAAAAGATGGTAAATATATATATTTTTTATTTGTTTACGTAAAAAAAATACAAAAGCTTATTTTATCTACGTTTGAAGGCAAAATTTGTTGCCATGTTTTGTCCATGGTAAAATTTCTTGAATTTTTTAAATTCAAACCCCTCTATATAATAACACATCTATAGAAAGAATTAAAAGACCTCTTTAACGATGTATTACAACATGGGTCTGTAGTCATATTTTTCTTTTTTCAACCACACTACACCCTGTATGCTTAATATTATAATCAACAACAATAAATTTGGTTTAATATGAGTAAACCAAATCCCCTATATTAATTCATAATATAAAGTATAAAATGTTGTATGTTTGGAAAAAGAAAAATACTTTTCCTGAAGACAATTATTCATAAGTTCGAAACGGTGACTCGCCGACCCATGTTGTTATACATCGTTGAAAAGGTCTTTTAATTCTTTATATAGATTTGGTATTATATACAGGGGTTGCATTTAAAAAACTCAAGAAATTTTACGATAGAAAACTGGAACACTGTAATATTTAAAATTTAGAAAAATTTGCCTGCTAATATAGATAACAAAGCTTCTGTAATTCGTTTTACGTGAACAAAAAAAATGAATATTACCGTATTTGTATTAATTTAAAAATAATAAAAATTAAAAACTTCAATACCAAATTCAAACTTGTTACACTTACATATTTTTGAACTTGTCTTTGAAAGCGCTTTCTAAATATATAATAATAAATAGGATATCTTATTTAAAATAAGGAAGTGAACACCGGCGCCAACATAATGAACACCCTGTAATGTAAAAGTAAAATTAATTAAAAGTATATATTAATCCAAGAAACTTTTGTCCCATCTTTATTTTATCTCTGCAGTTTCTGAGAAAATGTATAGGACCCACCTTTACGCTTATGCGGTCAGAGGGTACAGCCTTCCCCCCTCACTTTTTGAAATAAGTTAAATAATTTTGGGAAATAATTTTATTTCTTTGGGTAAAAAAAATAAAAATCCTGGATCCGCCATTTGTCCTAAACGGATTTGTCTTTATTATACACAGCTTCTTAAAAAACTTAAAAAATAATTATTTTCCTAAGTAACTAGGTCGCAAATTGGTATGACACTGAAACTTGCTGACAGTATTTATTAAAGGAATATTTTAAGGTGAAAATTGTTCCATTTTTCCAGTGGCGTGCACAGTGATAGGGTTTTAGAAAATTATAGTACATCACATTTTTTTCAATCTGTAGTTGTTAAATTGTTGGTACATTAAAAAATTCTTACCACCTAATTTTAAATTATGTATGGTCTATTATGCCTACGGGCTGATTTACATTTTGTTAAGTAGCAAGTGAAAACTGCGAGTGTTAAGTGAATAGTAAAATCAACACGTAAACGGTCACACGCGTTAATTTTACTAATCACTTAACACATGCACTTGTTACTTTACACAATGTAAATCAGCCTTAAGAAGTTGTTTCACCTCTAAACAGTTTCTTATTTTCTTGAAATAATTTTGTACCCATCTAACATTGTAGGTTCACAAATAGCAGAACAATTCCTGCTACAAAGTCACAAAAAGTCAATTGAGTCAATTTGGAACGACGAGTTGACGACCACCCAACCAATCCCATTTTCAAAATTCTCACTGACTTAAAAGACATTCCATTTCTATAAAAACGTCTTTTGTCAAACTATGTAACTCCGTAACCACTAGAGCAATTATTTTTTTTTGCACACAGGCTTAGTTTTTAAGGTGGATTCGTATTTTAAAATAAAAACCCATCATCACAAGAGGTGGTGAGCGGAAAAATGTTAAATTGTCGTAAAATATGTCGCCCTGTACTTCCGTCATACTTGTGACAATTTAAAAAACTCCCATATTTAATTAACACACTGTATAATTACAATTATTTTTCTATTGTTTCAGGGAGGTGGGCTCCTAGTTACTGTATCTCGGTTACCGAAAACAGCTGGATTCGTAAGAGCATTTCTCTCGCATTAGTGGTGAGAACATAGCAGTTTAAATTTATCTAGTCGTAGTAATTTTTTTTAACATTAATATCTTATTAGTCCAGTAAATAACGGAACAAAGCTGCAAATAAATCTGTACAGTTTTTCCTTGTGGCGCAATTCTTAGGTCTTCGAAGATGCTTTCGAGCGAAAAAAGTTTATTAACATTAATGCAGGTGGGAAAGAATGAAAATATTTAAAGAGCCTGAAAAATGGGTTTTCTCCTACTGTATAAATAAGAAAAACTTTATGGTCCTAACGCGCGAATGATAACAAAGAGAACCTTCGATTACCTGGTTGCTAAGCCGTTGCCTAGCTACGAAATAATATTTTCAGCGCCTGGACAAAAGTAAAAGTAAAAAAAAGAGGAAAAAAAAAGAAAATATGCTTGTGGAAATATTAGATTATTCATAAAAGTAACTAATTTATGACAAAATATTTTAAAAACTAGGTTAGGTATTAACATTTAAAGTAATTGTACAATTTGAGTAATTAGCAAAAAAATTGGAGGAATAATACTTGAATTAACGGTTTTAATTTTGTTGTTTATCGTTATCACCTTTAACTACGTTAATATTCATATTTTCATTATTACTTCATTCTAGAGGAAATATTGGTAGGAATTTCGTGTAAAATTTTCTTTGAAATTTCCACCCTATACTATAAGTTCAACAATATATCCCTCACAACAGAAAAGACTTCAACCTCCATGCCTTTTTAAGTCCCAAAAAATCGACATCCGAAGCATTGGCAGGAGACATGAATTGACGTTCTTCTAAAGAATGGCCAGTGTATCTACTGATATCTTTAAGCTTCAAAAACTTCCGCAATTTCTTTAGGTACATTTTAAATAGTGTGCTTTCCCAAACACTTGATTAACCCTTTTACCTCTTTCATAACGATACAATAAACGCTCATCTAGACATTCCTTGGTCTCAACTTATTCCTGTAAATCTGACACTTAAGGACAGGTCTTCATCGTTGGTTCTACAAAGTTTCTTTTAACCTTATTTTTAGACTCCACTATTTTTACTATAGCCCGTCATTTCTTATTCTACATCCTTAGCTTCATTCTGTATATTTCGTCTGTCCAGGCATCCCAGCCATTTTTGTAGCAAGCCAGTTCGAAAACCATTTACTATGTTTGATGGTACCTCTCTTTAGATTTGTCTGGCAGAAGTGAGAGCACACGCAAGGTCAGCTGGCTTTTGGATGCCATTTTCATATTCATTTAACATTTAAAATGGGAATGGTTATACTAAATTAACAATAATTCAAAATCTGACAAGTGCTGATGACAGACAATGTAAACAATAAATGTGTTGCTATGGATTAATTTTAACAGTTAAATTTCAAAATCTCTGATATTTCTATTAAAACATGATGTTAATGATTATTAAATTATGCGATTTCATAGAACAGTAGGAGAAAAAAAATAATACATTACACGATGCGAAAGGCCTTTCCAGTGTTCGGAGGTTTAAATGCCTCGGCTTACGCCTCGGCCATTTAAAAACCACCTCACCCAAAAAATAAACTTTCGCATCTTGTAATGTAATGCTATTTCCGCTATTATCTGCCAAAATATGCAGATTAACGTTTATTTAGCGACAATGAAGTCCTTATAATCTACAAAAATGGTTTTTACAATTTTCAAAAATCGATACTTTTCGAAATAACGGGGCCAAAGTCCCCCCATTTCAGCTGCCGCTCACCTCATTATGCAGGTCTCTTCATGGATTCCTTATAGGCGGCGGACAAATTCTTCCATTACTCGGGCAATAATGTACATTTTGAATCATTTAAAGTTCATTGGAAAGGGAAAAACCCGTACCCATTATTGCATATGAGTTTGGGTCCATTCTGATTTTCTAGAATATTAAAGCAGGGCAAAGTTTTTCACAATATTTTAAAAGTATCTCATTAATTTATTGATATTTTTGAAAAAATGGTTTTGTTTTTAACATTTCTTTTTATAATGAGACCTTAGCAAGTGTTCCCAAAGATCTGAAAATTTCCTTTATCATCTTTCTTGCGTTTTGATAAAAAATTTTGCCCATCTGCATTTTTAGCCGTTTAGCCACATCTATTCAGTGTGAAATGTTGAATTTTTCGACTGCCGTTTTTTCGAAAAAAATTAGTGTTGCGAAAAAAATGTAAGGACCACTATTGTAGATTTCGAGATGATCTTATTTTGTCTGGACAAAATTCTCTAGTTCGCATATTTTGGGAGATATTCGAAACTCATTTTTTGGACTTTAGGGGGCCATTTTCAGCGGGTTCCCACATCGGATAAACTTTTTCTCGCTCGGAAGCATCCGCGAAGACCTAAGAATTGCGCCACAAATAAAAACTGTACATATTTATTTACAGCTTTGGATACTTTCAGGTCTTCAGTTATTGGACTACATATATTCTTAAGAAAAACAAGCCTAAATGTTTTTTATTATTAAACTTTCTTTTATAGTTGCTATTACGAAGAACGAAGCAATTAAACAAAAAAGAATCACAAGTGCCAAGTATTTTTAAGGGTGTAGAAAGCAGTAGATAAATTATTATTGTTCAAAGGTTTTAGGCCTAATTAGACCTTTCCAAAAAAAGCGTCGCAGACGCCATTTTTTCTTAGTGTAGACAGTAGTGTAATAACGGTCCTTTGTTATTATAGAAAACCAGATAATCAGTCAAAAAAAACATCGCAGATGACAAATAATATTCTCTTAAATGTACAAAGCCGGATTTAAATTAATGTTTTATGTTATTTAAGATGTTTACCAAGAAAGAAAACACCAAAAAAGCGTCGCAGACGCCACAATTTTTTCGTAATATAGTCAGTACTATATGAATAATTTTTTATGCTTATTGTAGAGAACGAAATAATTATTTAAAAAAAAGCATCGTAGATGCTGAAGATATTTCTAAGGAAGCAGTGTATAAATTATTGTTTGATTATTTCAGAAGTCTATAATGAAGCAAAAAAGCATTGCAGAGGATTTGCTTTGTTTCTGAACTTAGGAAACAATGTTTAGGTTATTACTGTAAGTTATTTTAAAAGTCTTACAAAAAGCGCCACAATTTTTTTTAGATATAGGTAGTCTTACCAATAGTTCTATAAGTCATTGTTAAGAATGTGATAAGTACTTAAAAAACCTTCACAGATGCCAAGTACATATATATTTTAAATGGAGGAAGCAGGGTTACAACTATTGTTTTAGGTTATATTTGAAATTTTTCCAAAAAACACAAAAAAAAACGTCGCAGACTTCACAATTTTTTCTTAATGCAGACAGATATTAACAGTTCTTTATTCTCATTATGAAGAAAGAAATAAATTGTCAAAAAAGCATAAATTTAAAATGTAGATAGGAAAATTATTGTTTTAGCCTTTAGGAATCTACTTAATAACACTAAAGAAGCATCACAGATGCATTTTTTTCTTAATATGGCAAGAGTATAATTTTTAAAATGTAGGAAGCAAAATTATTTCTGTAGGTTCTTTTAAGGGTTTAGTTAATAAACACCAAAAAAGCGTGGCAGACGCCACATTTGTTTTAATATACTCGTAGTCAGTAATATGTTAATAGTTCTTCATGGTTACTGTAAATAATTTAAAAAAAAGCATCGCAGATGCCAAATAATTTTTTTGAATTTAGAAAGCAGTGAATAACTTAAGGTCTAAGGGTATTTTACTAGTCTAATTAGAAAATTAAAAAAGCGTCGCAGACGCCACAATTTTTTCGTAATATAGCCAGTACTATATGAATAGTTTTTTATGCTTATTGTAGGGAACAAAATAAATAATTTAAAAAAAGCATCGCAAATGCTGGGAAGCTAAGGAAGCAGTGTATAAATTATTGTTTGATTATTTCAGGAGGCTATAATTAAGCAAAAAAGCATTGCAGAGGATTTGCTTTGTTTATGAAATTGGGAAACAATGTTTAGGTTATTACTGTAAGTTATTTTAAAAGTCCTACAAAAAGCGCCACATTTTTTTAGATATGGGTAGTAGTCTTACCAATAGTTCTATAGGTCATTGTTAAGAATGCGATAAGTACTCAAAAAAACATCACAGATGCCAAGTACATATATATTTTAAAAGTAGGAAGCAGGGTTACAACTATTGTTTTAGGTTATATTTAAAATTTTTCTAAAAAATACAAAAAAACGTCGCAGACGTCACAATTTTTTCTTAATGCAGACAGATATTAATAGTTCTTTATGCTCATTATGAAGGAATAAATAAATTATTAAAAATATTTATTAAATTTATTTTTGGAATGTAAAAGCATCACAGACGCCAATTTTTTTTTATAATAAGTATAGTTTTTAAAATGTAGGAAGCAAAATTATTGCTGTAGGTTTTTTTAAGGGTTTAGTTAATAAACAACCAAAAAGCGTCGCAGACGTCACATTTTTTTTTAATATAGTCAGTAATATATTAATAGTTGTTCATGGTTACTGTGTAGAATATAGTAATTTTTTAAAAAAGCAAATTTATTTTTTAACGTATAAAGAGAGTAGTACATACAAGTATACTGCCTACGTAACAAAAAGTGTTGTATTTGCAATAATTTTGATGTTATGGATATCGCGATAATTAATCAAAAAAGCATCGCAGATGCCAAAAATAACTTTTAAATAAAGAAAGCTCTTTTTAAAATAATATTTTAGGTTACTTCAAAAGCTCGGTTAGAAAATGTTAAAAAAGCGTCGCAGACGCCATATTTTTTTCCCAATGTAAACAATCCTTTATCAATAGTCTTTTACGGTTGGTATGAAGGAGACATAAAAAAAGCATTGCTGATGCCAAATAAACTTTTCAATATAGAAAGCAGTGCATAAATTATCCCTAATGTAGACAGTTATATATCAATAGTTCTTTATTATTAGGATAAACAAGAGAGTTAAACAACAACACAAAAAAAGCGTTGCAGACGCCACAATTTATCTCTAACGTAGACAGTAATATACCAATAGTCCTTTATTATTAGGGTAAAGGAGAGAGTTGAATAAAAACACAAAAAAAACGTTGCAGACGCCACAATTTATTCCTAATGTAGACAGTAATATAGCAATAGTTCTTTATTATTAGGGTAAACAAGAGAGTTGAACAACAACACAAAAAAAGCGTTGCAGACGCCACAATTTATTCCTAATGTAGTCAGTAAAATATCAATAGTTTTTTATTATTAGGGTAAACAGAAGAGTTAAACAACAACAACACAAAATAAGCGTTGCAGACGCCACAATTTATCTTTAAGGTAGACAGTAATACACCAATAATAATTCTTTATTATTAGGGTAAAGGAGAGAGTTGAACAAAAACACGAAAAAAAGCGTTGCAGACGCCACAATTTATCTTTAACGTAGACAGTAATATACCAATAATTCTTTATTATTAGGGTAGAGGAGAGAGTTGAACAAAAACACAAAAAAAGCGTTGCAGACGTCTTAATTTTTCTAATAAAGACACTACAGTATTAATAGTCCTTCGTAATTATGTAAAACTATAATATAGTCGTTCTCAGCACCACAGGCAACATCGAATAATTCGATTTTGTTAGGAGGCAAATGCTATTAGCTATTTTTTTAATATTTACAAATTAACAAGTTTTTTGGGGTACCTAACTATCGGTTGGGTGTAGTAAATTGGCTAGGAGGGTAAATCTTATAATTCTCTATCACAGAAATTAGCCGGATTTATAGCTTTAGTACTCATTTTACGAGGGTGCTCTAATGGCATAGTTCCCCTGACGCCAAATCCCCCCTGGGGGTTTTTTCTCGACTATGTGGACCACAATAAGGTTATAAATTATTCGACCAATTTCTGTTTTAGAGTATAGGGGGTTAAGTTTTTTTTACTTATAGACAGTACTGTATCTATAGTACTAAAACAGAAAAGGAGATAAATAATTAAAAAAGCATCGCAGATGCAAAGTACATGTTTTTTTGAATATAGGAGCACTGTATAAATTAACATGTTGGATATTTTACAAATGCAGCTAAAAACAACAAAAGAGCGTCGCAGACGCGACATTTTTCTTTAACGTTAACAGATTTGTATTATTAAGTCTTGTGAAAAACTAGATAATTATTTTGCATCGCAGATGCAATGTTTTAAAAATAGCTAATACCATTTTGCTATATTACTGTCTACATTATTAGTTGTGCTTAAATAGTTTCATATGTTTTAAAAGATTTATTCTTTATCTAGACATTACTGTATCAATAACCTTTTTTGATTATGGAGAACAAAATAATGAATTAAAAAAGCCTTGCAGGTGCAAAGGATTATTTTTTAGGAATATAGCAAGCTTTGTATAAATTAACATATGTTATTTTAGAAATCCAGTTGAAAACAAACAAAAAGCATAAAAAATAGTGCCATATCTACAAAATCTTTAATTTGCGAAAAAATTGTTATTATGTAAACTGAATATATAATTAAAAAAGCATCGCAGGTGCAAAATTTTTTTTAAATAGCTATACTATTTGCTATATTACTGTCTACATAAGTAGTTGTATTTTAGTTATATTTCGTGTTATTGCGAAAAATAAACAATTTTATTTTTTTTGGGTACCTAACAATCGATTAGGGTCAGTAATTATTATTCCAGAAGTCTAGTTAAAAAACAAAAAAGCGTTACAGACGACACAACTTCTTTAATATGTATGTGAATAGCAAAATATTAATAGTTAGTCCCATGTTATTTCGGAGAACGAAATAATCGTACAAAAAAGCATCGCAGATGCCAAATAAATTTTTGTGAAAAATAAAAAAAAGCGTCATTTTTTAAAAAGAATAGTACATACAAGTATACTGCCTTTATAACAAAAAATGTCGTATCTACAATATTTTTTTTATAGGGATAACGAGATAATTAATCAAAAAAAGCATCGCAGATGCCAAAAATACCTTTTGATTATTGAATGCACTGTTTAAAATAAAGTTTAGGTTACTTTAGAAATTCGGTTAAAAAATACGAAAAAAGCGTCGCAGACGCCACAATTTTTTAATGTAAACGGTACTTTATCAATAGTCTTTTACGGTTGGTATGAAGGAAACATTAAAAAAGCATCTCAGATGCCAAATAATTTTTAACGTAGAAAGCAGTTTATAAATTATCCCTAATGTAGACAGTAATATATTTATAGTTCTTTAATACTAGGGTAAACAAGAGCGTTAACAACAACAGAAAAAAGCGTTGCAGACGCCAAAATTTGATTCTAAAGTAGACAGTAATATACCAATAATTCTTTAATATTAGAGGTAAGCAAATTAATAGAAGTAATAACCAATAGTTCTTAATTAGGAAACAGTAACAACACAAAAAAAGCGTTGCAGACGCCACAATTTATCAATAATGTAGACAGTAATATACCAATAGTTCTTTATATTAGGGTAAACAGAGAGTTAAAAAAACACAAAAAAGCGTTGCAGACGCACTAATTTATCTAAGTAGACAGTAATAACCATATTCTTTAATATTAGGGACAAGAGAGTTAAAAAACAAAAAAAGCGTTGCAGACGCCACAATTTTCTAAGTGCGTAATATCCATATTTTTAATTAGGTTAAAAGAGTTGAACAAACACAAAAAAGCGTTGCAGACCCTGCCACAATTTATCTTTAACTAGAACAATGTAATATACTCCAATAATTCTTTATTATTAGGGTAGAGGAGAGAGTTGAAAAAAAACACAAAAAGCGTGCAGACGTCTTAATTTTTCAATAAAACCGTTATAGTCCTTCGTAATATAGAAACACTATAATAGTCGTTCAGACCACAGGCAACATCGAATAATTGATTTTTTAGAGGCAAATGCTATTAGCTATTTTTTTAATATTTACAAATTAAGTTTTTTTTGGGTACCTAACTATCGGTTGGGTTAGTAAATTGGCTAGAGGTAATTATAATTTCTATCACAGAAATAGCCGGATTAAGCTTTAGTCCTATTTTGATTCTAATGGCATAGTTCCTACAAATACCCCTGTTTTTACTATTAGCAAATAAGGTTAAAAAAATTATTCGAACAATTCGTTTTAGAGAAGGGTAATTTTTTTACATTAGACAGTACTTTTATCTATAGTCTTTTACTTAGGAAAAGGAGAAAATTAAAAAAGCATCCAGATGCAAATATGTTTTTTAAGTAAAGCACGTTAAATTAATTATTAAAAAAGCTAAGAACAATAATTTGTTATTATACTAGGGTCACAAGAGGTTAACAAATAATAAAAAAGCTTGCAGACACAAAATTTATTTAAATAGACAGTAATATACCAATAATTTTAAATATTAGGAAAGGAAAAGTTAACAATCTACAAAAAAAGCTTCAGACCATTTCAATTTATTCTAATTAGCGTAATAGCAATATTCTTTATTATTAGGGTAAAGGAGAGAGTTGAACAAAAACACAAAAAAAGCGTTGCAGACGCCACAATTTATCTTTAACGTAGACAGTAATATACCAATAATTCTTTATTATTAGGGTAGAGGAGAGAGTTGAACAAAACACAAAAAAAAGCGTTGCAGACGCCACAATTTATCTTTAACGTAGACAGTAATACACCATAATTCTTTATTATTAGGGTAAGAGGAGAGAGTTGAACAAAAACACGAAAAAAAGCGTTGCAGACGCCACAATTTATCTTTAACGTAGACAGTAATATACCAATAATTCTTTATTATTAGGGTAGAGGAGAGAGTTGAACAAAAACACAAAAAAAGCGTTGCAGACGCCACAATTTATCTTTAACGTAGACAGTAATATACCAATAATTCTTTATTATTAGGGTAGAGGAGAGAGTTGAACAAAAACACAAAAAAAGCGTTGCAGACGCCACAATTTATCTTTAACGTAGACAGTAATATACCAATAATTCTTTTATTATTAGGGTAGAGGAGAGAGTGAACAAAAAACACAAAAAAGCGTTGCAGACGTATTAATTTTTTAATAAAAGAAAAACTTTTCATATTAAGCATTTTCTGTAAATATGTAAAACTATAATATAGTCGTTCCAGCACCACGGGCAACATCGAATAATTCGATTTTTTTTAGAAGGCAAATGCTATTAGCTATTTTTTTAATATTTACAAATTAACAAGTTTTTTTTGGGTACCTAACTATCGGTTGGGTGTAGTAAATTGGCTAGGAGGGTAAATCTTATAATTCTCTATCACAGAAATTAGCCGGATTTATAGCTTTTAGTACTCATTTTACGAGGGTGCTCTAATGGCATAGTTCCCCTGACGCCAAATCCCCCTGGGGGTTTTTTTTCGACTATGTGGACCACAATAAGGTTATAAATTATTCGACCATTTCTGAGATATAGGGGTAAAGTTTTTTACTATAGACAGTACTGTATCTATAGTACTTAACAGAAAAGGAGATAAATAATTAAAAGCATCGCAGATGCAAAGTACATGTTTTTTGAATATAGGAAGCACTGTATAAATTAACATGTTGGGATATTTTAGAAATCAGCTAAAAACAACAAAAGCGTCGCAGACCGAATTTTTCTTTTAACGTAAAGATAATTATTTTGAAAAACTAGATAATTATTCTGCATCGCAGATGCAAAATATTATTCTTTTAAGAATACCTATAGGAAGCACTGTATAAATTAAAGTGCTATGTTTTAAAAATAGCTAATACCATTTTGCTATATTACTGTCTACATTATTAGTTGTGCTTAAATTGTTTCATATGTTTTAAAAAGCGTTGCGAACGTCTCAATTTAATCTTTATGTAGACATAAATGTATCATTAACCTTTTGTGATAATGAAAACAAGATAATTAATTAAAAAAAGCATCGCAGGTGCAAAATATTATTTTTTAGGAATATAGCAAGCTTTGTATAAATTAACATATGTTATTTTAGAAATCCAGTTGAAAACAAACAAAAGCATAAAAAATAGTGCCATATCTACAAATTTTTGCGAAAAATTTGTTATTATGTAGAGCTGAATATATAACCAAAAAGCATCGCAGGTGCAAAATATTGTTTTTAAAAATAGCTTATACCATTTGCTATATTACTGTCTACATAAGTAGTTGTATTTCAATTATATTTCGTGTTATTGCCGACAAATAAACAATTTTATTATTATTATTTTTTGGGTACCTAACTATCGATTAGGGTCAGTAATTATTATTCCAGAAGTCTAGTTAGAAAACAAAAAAGCGTTGCAGACGCCACAACTTCTTTAATATGTATGTGAATAGCAAAATATCAATAGTTAGTCCCATGTTATTTCGAAGAACAAAATAATCATCAAAAAAACATTGCAGATGCAAAAAATTTTGGAGGCAGTCCTGGTTTAGGTTGTTTTAGACGTCAAACGACAAACACTAAAAAAAACGTCGCAGACGCCACAATTTTCTTAATGTAGATAGATTAAGTGAATGCAGATATTGTTACGACTCTATAAGGGACCTCTTAAAATAATCTCACAAAAAAGTACTACAAATGCAATTTCTTCTTTTCATATATAAAGCAGTGTTTACGTTGACATTTCATGATATTATTGAAATTCTAGCTAAAACATTTTTTTTATGAATGTAGGAAGCAAAAGTATGTTTTTAATTAAGAATATTAAAAGTTTTTAATAATAAAAAATATTTAGCTTGATGTTTAAGTGTACAATATAATCTGTAGTTTTTTTAGAATATTTAATTTTTTACTTGTACTAATTATTCTGTTTTATTTTTTAGGCCATACATTTACCTTTTTACATGTAATTATTAATTTGTTTTTTAGGGCATTTTATTTATTTTTCTAATGCTATAATTTTTTTAGGTAAGTATATGAGTTTTTAAAATGTACCAATAAATCTGTATTTTTAGAGCATTTTATTGTTTTTTTTAATATACTAGCTTTTTTTACTCTTTTTGTTTTATAAATGTACTAATTTTTTTCAGGTTATTTCAGTTTCTAAACGCACTAATTAATATGTTTTTTAGAGTACTTTAATTTTTTACATGTGTTATTTTTTTTCAGGTTGTTTTATTTTATTTATTTTTTAATGAACTAGACATTTCATTTTTTTTGGGATATATTCGTTTTTTTTTAATGTAGTAATTTAAATGTATGTTTTTTTTTCAGGTGTTCAAGCACTTAATGATATGTTTTTTTGGGATATTTTAATGTTTTACTAGTACTAATTATTCTGTTTTTTTTTCCAGGGTGTTTTATTATTTTTTTTAATGTACTAGATATTTCAGTTTTTCAAAAACATTAGTATTTTAAATGTATTAATTTTTTTCAGGTTATTTTTAGCTTTTAATCTGTTTTTTAGGGTGATTTAATTATTTTTTTAATGGACTAAATATTCAATTTTTTTCAGGACACATTAGTATTTTAAATATACCTATTATTTTTTTTTTCAGGATATTTTAGCTCTTACTTTTTTTTAACGTGTTTTAATTATGTTTTTTAATGTACTAGATATTTTATTTTTTCAGAATACATTAGTATTTCAAATGTACTAATTACTCTTTTTTTTCAGGTTATTTTAATTTTTTATCATGGTGTTTTTTTTTTAATGTATTACATATTCCATTTTTTTTGTATGTATTTATTACTTTTTTAGGTTATTTCAGCTTTTAAAACGCACTAAATATTTTTTAGGTATTTTATTTTTTCACTAGTACTAATTAATCTGTTTTTTCCAGGGTTTTTTATTTATATTTTAATCTACTAAATAATCCATAATTAAAGGATACATTTGTGTTTTAAATGTACTAAATAATCTGATATTTTTGGGATTTTTTACCGTCTTTTACGTACTAATTAATATTTGTGTTTTTTCAGAGCGTTTTATTCCCCTTTTTATTATTTTTTTAGGGTCCATTAGTTTTTTAAATGTTTTAATTTATGTTTTATTTCAGTTATTTAGTTTTGAATGTACTAACTAATAATGTTTTAGGTTATAATAACTATATAAAAAATTTAAAACTTTAAATAAAATACAAATTGAAAACTCTTAAAAATTAAAAATTGCTTAATATATTTCATTAAAGATTAATGTCTATTTGGCAGTAGCACTTTCAGCTTGGAGTAAGACATATAACGAGTAGGCGGCTGTCTGTTGTTGTCCTTAGAGACCGTACAACACTGATGATGGCAAAGGAAGGCCGAAACAGTTGCCGAGGCCTTGGATAATGCGAAATAAAGGTACGTGTAACTGTGTTTCTTAAGAAATAAATAAAAATAGTGTTTATAACTTTGAAAAAGTCAGCGGTATTTAAAAAAAACTTGTATTAATTTATTTTTTTTAAATAAATTATGATGAGCCTCATATATTTTTCTTTGATTTCAGTGCCTTAATGGGTGAAAGATTAAATTAACTGACTGACATATAAATTGGTAAGTGTCATGTTTATAAGAGTAGTTCTATGATGCAAAAAGACTATAAAGTGCAAAAAAGCCATTGGAATAGATGCATCAACAAAAGAATTTGTGAAAAAAAATATAAAAATTATCGGCATACGTGTGTCTGTCTGTCAGCCTAAGGCCAACTCGACCATAGCTTTTATTTGGTTTTTAACAATCGCTTAGTATGCTGAGTTAAAGTAATTCGTCATAAATATACGACTTTTGCACTTTATAGTCTATTTTGTTTAATTAAGTCATCTTGTAAACCTATCAATACATGATCAGCGCATAGTCAATACTCACTTGAAAGAGCATACTGAGTATACTATACAGGGTGTCGGAAAATAGTGTACAACGTTTAATGACAACTGGGCTCAAAATAATCTATTAAAGCAAACTTACTATATCCGAAATTGCTTCAATTAGCCCGCAGAGGGCGTCAAAATTTATTTGGATTTTTCTAAATTTTTAAAAACTGCTAAGTTGATTTCAATAATTTTTATATGAGTCTCAGGGCTTTTTTAAAATGAGTTGCTGTTGGCAAGTTATCCACTCCATTACCAAATATTATAAACGAGTATATGTACCTATATCTCCGTTTTTATGTTTGACTTCTGTAAGTTAAATACCATTTTTCAAAATAATGTAATTTGAAAGAAATTTCATCTCTTGAAAATTTTGCCTAGGTAAGGGTTATGCCCAAAAACATTTTCAACCCTGATGTCGTTTGTGGCATAATATTTTATTGAATTTATAAAAGATCGTTTAAAACAAATCATTAATAAGCAAATGTGCAATTATCACCATTATTTTGAATACTCAACTTTTTTGGGTTTTTATTTTTTTTTAAACGGGTTTTTTTTTGGGGGAAAAAAAAAAAAATTTTTAAAAATTCGGGAAAATTTTCCCTTTTTTAAAGGGGTTTTTTTTAAAAAAGGGGTAAAAAAAATTTTTCTTTTTTTCCCTAAAGAAAAAAATTTTTTGTTTATTTTTGGGTTTTTAAAAATTTTTTTAAAATTACCCCTTATTCCTAAATTTTATAAACTGCGTCATATGTACCTATTTTCCCCGGGTTTTTTATGTCATTGATTACGATAAGTTAAATCTTTTTTTAAAAAAATTTTAATGTATTTGAAATTTTCTCTCTTGCAAAATTTTGCGGGATAAGGGGTTATGCCGAAAAATAATTTTAAACGGTGGGGGCATAATATTTTATTAATAAAAAAAAACCGATTAAAACAAAAAAATTTAAAAAATGTGCAAGATGCCCCATTTTTTGAATACACTTATTTACACATCTTTTAAAAAAGAACTTGAACTTTATTTAATGTCTCGGGATTATTAAGATGGTTGCATTTAAAATTCGTTGCCATAATTCTTCGCAGTGTTCACAGGAGTTTTATAAATTTCGGTTTTAAGAGCACCCCACAAAAAGAAATCACACATATTTAGGTCCGGAAAACGTGGTGGCCATCGTACTCATCATCGCCTCTTCCAATCCACCTATGAGGGTATTGGTCATGAAGGTATCGTCGAACAGCCACGGAAAAATGAGGTGGCGCTCCATCATGCATATACCACAGTCCCTGCCGAATTATAAGGGGAAAATTTTCCAGAAGAATTGGCAAAGTGTTTTGTATAAAATTAAGGTAAATATTTCCATTCAATTTGTGTGGTAATTTACCAGGACCAATAAGATATCGATCGATATTACCTGCCCAAAGTTGATGTTGCCGGTGGGCAACTTTAATGGCATACGGATTTTCATGGGCATAATAGCTATTTATGTATCAAGGGCGTTACTGGGACTATAATGCCCTGAAGGTCGAAATAGCCCGAGGGCCTCTGGCCCGAGGGTAGGATTTCGGCCTGATGGGCATTATACCAGTAAAGCCCGTTGCATACAATGCTTTATGTTTTAAAAAAGAGTTTTTAATGACTAATTACATTATTTATTCGCAATATAAAAAATAAGTTACCTGTACCTGTATACGTAAGTAGATAATGACTGGTGTTAAGTTTGACTTTGATGTTTCTGTCAGTTAGTCAGTTGGCATTTTTTTTTTTAACGATTTGCTCAAAATGGAAGAAATTCCAAAAATATAAGGCGAAAAGGCCATAAAAACGACCGAAAATCTTTTGCCAGTTAAATCAAGGCAACAGTATGATCGGGAGTATGGCATATTTGGTATTTGGAAAGATGCGAACGCAATTCTTCAAGTAACCGAAAACGTTTTAATGGCATATTACCCGGAACTGGTAAGTTATTGATTTTATTTTAATACATATGTTTAACAAACTTTATTATTTTTAGTCGGAAAATACAGTCCGAACTCTCTCTGGACCAAGTATTCCACCCTAAGGTCTACGTTGATGGTCTATGAAAATATAGACATTTCGCAATACCATCGTCTCATATCTTTTTTAAAAGTTAAGTCGAAAGGATACGTCCGAAGAAGTCTAAAGTTTTGGAAGGAGAACAAATATTAAAATTTATTAAGAAGGCTCCTGATGATATCTACTTGGTACACAAAGTCATATTGGTAATGGGTGTTTTTGGAGGTTTAAGACGAGATGAGTTGGTCAAAATGACCATTGATGACATTGAAGATAGAGGAACAGTCTTGGTTATAAAGGTACCAGAAACTAAAACTTCAACTTCAAAAGTTTTACTATCATTGAAGAAGATTTAGGCGCTTTAAATTTAATAAAAAGTACACAACATTAAGACCAGCTGGAATAAAGGAGCGAAGATTCTTTCTTACCTATAGAAAGGGTCGATGTACAGTACAACCCATTGGAAAAATACCATAGGAAGCGTCCCAACATTGATCGCAAAATTTTTAAAACTGGATAATGCAGAAGCTTACACCGGCCACTGTTTGCGTCGCACATCGTCAACTTTACTTGTTGAGGCAGGTGCTTCGTTTGAAACGCTAAAACAACATGGGAAATGGAAAAGCTCTTCAGTAGCTGAAGGATATATAGAAGAAAGTATTTCATCCAAAAGAAAGTAGCCAAAATGATTGCCAATTCAGTTAATTCCGTATCGACTATTGAAAATTCTTTAATGGACTGTTCTTCTATACAAAATAGCGTTAGTGCTACCACCGCTGCTACCATCACAAAAAACACCGACCATTCTATAGTGGGATCAGCTACATTTTCCGGGACATTTCAAAATTGAAATTTTTATTTTGGAAATAAAGTATAATTTTTAGTATTGTTTAAAGAAAAAATTATTTTTGTATAAACTTGATCTTTATTGTAGGAGAAATAAAATTGGATAAGCAATAAAATTTCCATATTAGCGATTAGGCATTATAAGCGGGCATTATCAATGCCCGCTTATAATGCCCTAGGTGTGATAGCAGGTATTATTGCTATCATAACATATTCCGTTTCTAAGGTATTATAGATCAATAATAGATAGGTAAAACATAAACATTTTTATTGTGTAGGTTGGTTACTCCTGATCTTGTAAAGGTCGCCTCGTCGGTAAATAATATTAGGTTTTTTGGGCCACTGAATTCGAATATAATATTAAAAATTACATTTAAGGGCTTAAAAGGGCTGAATTTACCTCTTTTAATGGTACATAGGTTTTTTTGGGCCACTGAATTTAAATTTGTTGCTAGAAATTATAATAAAAGAAGTTAACTACCCCCATTTTCATCCTCTTACATTTATTGAATCGAAGAATTTAAATCTCGCCCAAAAAACCTATACGTACCATTAAAAATGGGGAAAAACTTTTGTATGTATGTTTTAGGGGTGTGGGGTGTAAGAAAGGGTGAATTTAGCTCTTCTAAGCCCCCAAATGTAATTTCTAATATAATATTTGAATTTAGTGGCCCAAAAAACCTATTTAAAAATGGGAAAAAACTTTTTTTTAGCGAAATGTATTTTTAGTGGTGTAGGGTGTAAAAAAGGGTGTATTTAGCCCTTCTAAGCCCTTAAATGTAATTTCTTATATTATATTTGAATTTAGTGGCCCAAAAAACCTATATGTACCATTAAAAATTGGATTTTTTTTAGCGAAATGTATTTTTTAGGGGTGTAGGGTGTAAAAAGTGGGGTAAAAAACACCCCCTTTCGTAGTATCCAATATCCTATTCCGACACTTTGCAGCTGATCTGTTTCTAAAGAGAATGCAAAAGGCTTTATCTCGATTCATGTACTTTCAAAATCATTTTAAGGTTTAAAGTGTTTTTTAACAGATTTACCCGTATTACTTAGGCGTACTTTTTTTTTTTCTTGGGACAGTCCACGAAGGCTGATGCCTAAGTACTAACGTACCGTGGGTGTCTTTAGTGTGGTGAGAGGGAGTTTGTTCACACGGGCCTTAAATTTTTGGAGATTGGGAGGAGAAGGAAAAACTTCTGCGGGCAGCAGGTTCCATAGTCTTGACACTCTAGGGATGAAGGAACGAAGAAAGCGGGAAGTTCGGGGCCTCTCTAACTGAACTGTAAAAGGATGCATAAAAGTTGCACTACGTGTTGGTCTGTTGGGAGCTGCCAAAGAAGGAATTATACTGGCCAACTCCAGAAGAAATCAATCTTTTTTGAAGCTGCCGAAGCTATGGATAAAATGTGTTTGTGCCAGTTGAGGTTATTCTCAAAAGTAACGCCGACAAGATTAAACGACTCTTTGTTCTGCAGAACTTGGCCGCTCATATGTAAGGGATGAGCATTTGCAGACTTTTTTCGCGACAGCGAACATGACTGTGTTTTCGAGGCATTAAACTGAACAAGATTTTTGGCGCCCCAATCCAAGATAAGTTTGAGGTCTTGTGAAAGGGATATCTGCATTGACCTGCTCTTGTTTTCGAAATCGGGATTACACGGTGGCCTAAAAAATTGAATACTAGAGTAGAGGGTACTATCGTCAGCAAAACTATGAATGGGATTGATTGTGGAAGAGAGAAGATCGTTAATGTGCAGAAGAAACAGCGTGGGTGCCAGCACTGAGCCTGGGGCCCCCAGCATTAATTTGGTAGAAGCTGGAGGAATGACCATCTACACTGACTGATGTACGTCGATTAGAAAGGAAACCTGAAAGCCAAGAGCAAAGTTTAGGGGGAAGACCGTAAGAAGGAAGTTTGTTAAGAAGCCCATCATGCCAGACCTGATCGAAAGCTTTGGATATGTCAAGAGCAACGATTTGGGATTCACCAAGAAACTCAAGGGTCTTGTTCCAGTTGTGTGAGACAAAGGAAAGAAGATCAGCTGTGGATCTACTGTGATGGAATCCATATTGTCTATCATGTAAGATCTTATGTTTTCCAGATACTTTAAAATTTGGGAATTAATGAATTTGTCCATTACTTTGCAAACAACTGAAAGAAGAGATATAGGTCTATAGTTGGGAGACTTTTGGATCCTTTTTTGGGGACAGGTTGCACACGTGCAGCTTTCCAACTCTCCGGGAAAATGCCCGTGTCGTAAGAGATTCGAAAGAGGCGAGTTAAGATGGGTGCAAGCTCGGGAGCACATTTTTTAAGACGATTGCTGGTATGCCATCAGCCCAGACGATTTTTAGTATTAAGAGAAGAAAGAATACGCTTGATCTGTTTGACTTTAAAAATTATATCGGACATTTTATGAGAAACAGGGACAACTGTTGGAAGGGGAAGATTAATAGGAGGATCAAGCGTAGAATTGGCAGCAAATTGTTTGGCAAATAGTTCGGCTTTTCCTTTGGAGGTAGAGACAATTCCATCTTCAGAGATTAGGGGTGGAAAAGAATTTGTGCAAAAGTTCTGACTAATATTTTTGGCAAAGGACCAGAAAGCTTTACTGCCATTTGAGCAAGAGAGGACTTTATCTTTTATTCGATTGTTAAAACGGTCTTTTGCTTCTGAGATAGTCTGATTATAGTGATTTCTCGCTTGGATGCTAGCCTGTCGATTTTCGGGACTGGGGTTTTGAAGAAACTTTTTGTGGGCTTGAATTTTTAAAAGTCTGGCTTTGTCACAGGATTTAGAAAACCACGGTTTGTGATTTGAAGTTATGGGGTTCTTTTTAGTGTGGGGAATTTAGGTCTCAATGCCTAGTTGAATTGTTTCGGTAATTTGTTTACATATTTCGGAAGGATCGAAAGTAGAAAAGCAGGTAGGATCCCAAGGGTAGCTGGCAAAGAAATCTCTCAGACCATCCCAGTCGGCCGAATTGTAATGCCAGACGGTTCGTGGCGGCATGCTTTCAATTGCCTCAAAATGAGTGGAGTAAGATACGGTGACCAAACCATGGTCAGAGCGACCAAGGGGAGCAGTTACTGATGCTTGATAGAGTTCTGGGGTGGAAGTAAAAAGAGATCTAGGGGGTTAGAATTATGGGTGGGAACCCTAGGAAAGTAGGTAGGTTCCATAATTAGATTGGTGAGCGAGTTGCTGATTGCGAAATTTTCTGCTGCTCTGCCTTGTGTATCAGTTTTTGTGGATCCTAGCCAATCCTTATTATGAACATTAAAATCCCCGAGAACGATAACTTCGGCCAATGAAAACTGGGAAATAATATTGTCGATCTTTATTTTTTTAAAGCAAAATAGGGTACCAATAAAAAAAACTTAATATTGTATATAATACTTGTATATTTAATACCGAATACTGTATACATCAGTTTCTAATTGTCACATGACATAAGCTGTTACTATTTATCTAGAAAAATATATATTGAATGGCACTTTTACAATAACATATAATTTACAATATACTGGCTAAAATCATTTTAAATTAATGAGAGCTGCAAATTTTCGGGTGATGAAAATCGAGTAAAATGGACGCCTCTTGGGTAATAAATATCAAATAAATACTTAAATAAATAAATAACAAAACTAGGACACATAAAAAGTAGCTAGGTATAATATAAAACCTTCAAATCGATATCATACAGGGTTGTAAAACGTATTTTACCATAATAAAAAAATATGGAAAAATAAAAAGCAGATCCATGAAAAAACTTAATTATAACAGTTTTGGTGGGTCCATCATTAACGGTTTTTCTGCTAATTATAAAAGTTTAAGAAAAGCACCAAAACAAAACAGAAAGTAGATCCGTTTTTAGGATACTGTGCCTTCAGCAAACCTATTATTATTGCTGATTAACAAGGAAGCAACCAGGTAGGAGCGGAGGGGATGGGTTCAGCTGCCCCCCTAGCACATTATAAGAGTTTAGCATTATTATTTCCTAGAAATGTATACTTATTTTTTATTTTTCCTTTACCCAGATATCTATAAGTAAATTTTTATGCCCCCATTTGAACAAAATTCTGGCTACGCCCTTGTCGACCCCCTTTTTTGGGAGTTTTATATTACTTTGTTCTCGTATTAGCAGAAGATCAGTTAATGTTGAACCCATCAAACCACACACCTTAAAGCTCACTATCAATACTTTTGAAATATACAGGGTCTTCCAACGAGGACAAAACAAGATCATAATTATGGGTTTCCTCGTATTTAAAAAATAATGTGTCTATAGCCATCTTTATCTAAAAAAATATTAGGAGAGTGATTTAAGTTAAAATGAAAGAAATCGACATAAAATTGCCATTTGCTTAATAGGGCAGATACTTTTCAATAAAAAAACATCCTATTTATTTTTAGTAACATCAAAATTAATTTATGTGCTACATTTTTACCAATAAGTATTAAAAGTAGTAATAAACTTGACAAACTCTTTTGCATTTACTGCTACCTTTTTTTTATAACTTAATGGCAAAATTAGATTAATTCTCATGTTACTAAAAATAAATACAAAGTTAATTTACGTAGTATATTTGTCTTAATTCAAATAATTTTCTTAAGATTTCTTCAAAATTCTTCGGAAAAACACATAAGATTGCTATTTTATTTGAAAACCTAGTTAGTCCTCGTTAGAATGACCTTGTACAAAGGAAAGAAAGTAAACATTTTTGGCTAAATATTATTAAAAAATGGAGAAAAATATATATATATATATATATATATATATATATATATATATATATATATATATATATATATATATATATATATATATATATATATATATATATATACAGGGTGTCCCATAATTTGTGGGCAATCTCTCGGAATCTAATAGAAAACCTAAAAATATTGTGACAAGTTCCCATAAACTTTTTGCCTACGACCCTCCGCTACGGAGATAGGGGTACATAACGGACGCCCCTGACGTTTTCTTTTAATAACTTTTAAAATACTGGGCGTAATTTAATATTTTTTAAAAATATTAAGGTTACGAGATAAGTCTTCTTAAAATGAACCTATTAAATCATATTTGGCTTATTTAGTTTTTTATTAATAGCAATTTTTTTAACGCCCTGTATGATAGAGGCTCAACAATATTTTTGGATAGCTTACATATCTACATTTATTTCTATACGCAGATTTGATCTCTTGGTTTTTTTTAGTCAGATGCCAAAATAGGCAGGTCAAATTCCGTATGAACGTCACTGGTGCAAATTAAAAAAATGTGGTATACTAAAAAATGCTTCTTGATACATAGTACATGTATGCAAAATTTCATTTAAAGTGGTATTACAAATATTAATGAATAATTTATTTTTGAAAATTTTACCACCCTGTATAAAAGTTAAGACGTTTAAAATGTACCCAAAAATTGCGTCCTTAAATGTTGACGTACAATTAGTATAAATGTATAAGGTGAAAAAAAATTACCAACCATGATATTTTATTTCTCGTAAACAGTTGATTTTATCAATGTCAATTAAGAATACCTTTTTTTAATTTAAGGTTAAAGCTATTTTAAAATAGTATTGTTAGCCTTTATATACAGGGTGTTAAAAAAATTGATATTATTGTGTCAGAACTAGTCCGTCCTGGCAAGCTAAATAAGCCAAATATGATTTAATGGGTTAATTTTAAGAAAAATTATCTCGTAACATTTATTTTAAAAAAATATTAAATAACGCCCAGTATTTTAAAAGTTATTAAAAAAAATATATTTCC
>JAHBCN010006899.1:40000-46489 GCA_019359885.1 Listronotus oregonensis
CTTGTAAAAAACTGTATCTGTCCAAGGAGAAAAGCAGGGTTGGTGATCCCATAAAAAATGATCCATCTTAAGGGCTATAGTTAGAGCCTCTATAAGCTTCCCACGTTAAAATACGAGTAGCTTAAGAAAATTTTTATTTTATGAAAGGTCTTTGCAGCACTAAAACATCAAATCAGAGAAATAAGCAAGGTTGTAGGGTGGATAGTAGTTTGATGTATGACCACTTGCAAACAGCAAGTTGTGTGTGGTTCGGATTCCACATTAAGCCAAAGCTTTCGTCAAATAACAAAGTTAGTAAAGGTATCGATTATTTTGATTAACATTTGTAGTGACCTTCGAGAGAGAAAGAAAATAACAGTACAATCTTTTTCTCTCGCTCGGGGACCGCCAAATAACATTGGCACGCGGACCGAGGAGGAAATGTTGTACTGTTATTTTCTTTCTGTCTCGCATGGCCAAGCGACAAGGCTGCCTCAAGTAGGTAAACGCGCGAAGGTGGTAACACTACCACGATTTTATGGCAGTACATGGATACTTACTAAAAGGGCTCGAAGTGAATTAAAATCAAAATTTTGGCCACACACATCCACGGTGCTACAGGTTTTACAAAATTCTCCGAAGGTTGTTCCTTTAAACAAAAAAAAGGCTGTTCTTAGCCTTTTTATGTCTAGAAAATAGAAGCTGGTACGAGTACTCCAGAAAGGTCCTCTTTACTATACCGTTTCCAGTTGGAAGTTGAAAAAATTCCAGAATTCCATAGTAGCGAATTTGATTCCAGCTTTTAAAATGGCTCACTACTTTTTATTTTAGTAAGTTCTATATTAAATTCCTACTAAACAATTATGTTTTGATATCTAAAATTCTAGAATCACTGTTTTTTAGTTCATTTTCATTTTTAGAAAATGGTTTCTTCCAAAAAACAAAAGTAAAAACAAACCATGACCTCTTTCCTTTTAAAAATTACAAAAAAAATCTTACACAATTCTAGAAAAATTTCTTCTAAATTAAGTTTCAAATTACTGTTTTATGAAACTAAAAATAATAACTCACTTGTTTTAATTTAAAGCCCTTAAAATCGACCATTTTTAACCGGGACCACCGTGTGAACTGGTTGTACCAAAGGGTTTTCGACCAATAACTTTGCTTGTACCGTTTTTTGTATACCGGTGCAACAAAAGCACTACCAAGCCTTTGATTTTCTTAAATAAAAACATATCGCTTTCAAATTTTAGGATAATATATTGTGTCATTAGGTGCCTTCTCTTTATCGCTTCCGGTTTAACCGGAAGTGGCGTAAATCCTGATATTTTAAACAGAACACTATGGCGTATTTTTTAAGATTCAAATTCCACAAGCCATTCCTGATATAAAATCTGTATTATTATGTATTAATTGAGCTTTCCTGTAATAAATGGTGTTATTGTTCGTCTTTGATTGTTGTGCTGTCAATATCATGTCAGTGTCAGTATTAAATGTTACATTGGTTCACCGTTAACTTTCGGATTTGTATCATTTATAGTTTATAAAATGCTACACATTTATTCACATCTCGAATATGCTAATATGGTTTTTATTAATGGTTTGTTTTATGGACAGCTGAAGAATATCATCAACAATTTCCACATCAAAGAACATCGAACAAAAAGGCATTTATCCAGTTTTCAACAAACTGTACAAGACCGAAACGCTTCAAAGTGCTAATGTAAGATCTGAACGAGCCATTCGACAATATTAAGAAGAAATAGGAAATGTCTTAGCTTTAGTAGAACAGGATGCAACGATCAGCTTACATAAAATTGGAACTCAGTTAGGGGTTCCCCAAAAAAAGAGTGATCAATACGCTTCACGGGCAAGGCTTAACCCGTACCATGTACAGCGTGTACAGAATCTTCAACCTGGAGACTACGCCAAGCGTATGGAATTTTGTGAGTGGATAATTAATAATCGTCATTTTGTACCGCACATACTTTTTAATGTTTTAATCGAAACTCCCATGTATGGTCGGACGAAAATCCCCACTCAATAGAAGTAATGAACGGGTTCGCTCGGCTCTAGTGTAGCCCTCCTTCACTTCGACCTAAAGAGATCTTTTGTGAATACTCAATGGAAGTAACTTTCAACACAGGTTTTCAGTAAACGTATGGTGCGGCATGATCAATAATAATTTAATTGGCCCTTTTCTTTTGGAAAATCGCCTTACAGGAAATCATTACTAATGTTTTTTACAAAATAAATTCCAAGAACTACTGGAAGAGATTCCTTTAAACATCAGAATTATTTTCAACACGACGGAGCGCCTGCCCATTTTGATCGTCGGGTGAAGCAATATTTGGACCAAATGTATCCAGGTGTTTGGATTGGTCGCGGTTGTCCTATTAGTTAGCCTCCTAGATCGCCAGACCTCACGCCGTTGGACTATAATTTATGAAGTTTTAGTTATAACTTGAATACGGATGGAGATACATCACTAACCGAAACGTGTATAAATTAACAAATAAAGACAATGGAAGTCCAAGATTCTAGAGTTATTGATAGACAGATGTTAATATATTCAAAATCGGCATCATATGACACAGTATAGTATACCATCCTAAAATCTGAAAGTAATATGTTTGCATTTAAGAAACAATAATCTTGGTAGTAACTTGGTTGTCATCCGGTATACTTAAAATGGTAAATAGTTATTGGCACTTAAGTACATCCAAGAAAACAAAACGTAATCTAGTATATACTGTTTTTTTAAATCTTATTGATATTCAGAATCATTTCTGAGTGAAAATAGGCATTTAAAACGGGTTTACTTACAAATGCTGCCACTCAAAGATCAGTCAAAAAAATAAAGTGTTCCAAACAAACCAAGAAAATAGCTTCATCTGATAAGGATATATAACCTTGGTGTGTGGTTACTTAGTATGGATTGTAGTGAACTACAGGGTTTAAAATGTATACAGGGGCAACTTAATTTCAATAAGAGTTATGAAGGTATGGAGGGTATAGAGGCAAAGGAAATATTTACGTAAGCAGTAGGTTTCAGACGAAGTCTAAAACGATCGGTTTCAGCAGCTAGACTGTAAATGGATGGTTTTGCATCTCTGTATAGCTTTATTGAAACGCCTTCTTTAAATTAAATTAAAAAATGTTAAGGGGATTCTCTGGTTTGATAGGTTCAAAAATTCGATTATTCTTTGCATAAATTGTTTCCTTAGTATGGCTTGGCTTGAATATGGTGGTAAAGTGATTTTTTAATATTTCGAAACCATTATAAAGAAAGAGGCAGGTGTTCGGAGCGCTAAGAGGCTGACCCTATTGTGTCGGCTTGATACCTGAGACCCTTCTATACAAGGGTATGCTTATACAAGTACAGACAAGTTTAAACAAATTAAGGAAAAAAATGGTGTAATTATTTACGTTGTGATATTTGTTAGTCTTAGTATCGCAGATTAATGGTAATGTAGAATTTTTATAGTTGTAACTGTACTTGAAACTTTAAACGCGTTTTTCTTTAAACTATGTTTTTCAAAATTTCCCTATCATATCTCGAGAACGGCTTGGCCGATTCACTTCAAATTTAAAGTCTCGACTCAGCACATATAGACGCACGGAATGGTCTATTCATCATCATCATCATCATAAGCCCAATTGCGTCCACTGCTGGATATAAGCCTCTAATCTGCTCCACTCATAGCGGCACTGCGCCGACTGCATCCAGTTCGGTGTGATGCGTTTTATATCATCGGTCCATCTTGTTGGCGGACGTCCCCTACTTCGGGAGGCCTCATTTCTCGGTCTTCATTCAAAGATTCTTCTGGTCCATCGATTATCTGTCATCCTTGTGATGTGTCAATGTAGTGATTCTTCTTATGGCATCCGCAACATCGGACCTTCTCCTTACTTAATTGTTTGGGATTCGATCCCTAAGACTGACACCCAACATTGACCTCTTCATAGCACCCTGCGTTACTTGTATTTTGTTTACTATCTTCTTAGTTAAAGTGAGTGCCTCTCCTCCTATGTCACCACTGGCAAAACGCATTGGTCAAATGCTTTTCTTTTTAAGCTTATGGGGATTTCCGATTTAAATACATCTTTAAGGTTACCAAATGCCGTCCATGTCAGGCCTAATCTTCTTTGGATCTCGGTTGTTTGTTTGTCTCGGTCTATACGGAGTTCATGACCGAGATATTTATATGAAGTCACCTGTTCAATTTCACCGCCCATCGTGGGAATTTTTCCACTTGCCACAAGGTTGGTCATAAATTGGGTCTTCAAATATTTATCTTCAATCCAGCCATTTTTTAAGTTTGTTGAAGTATTTCCAACATTTGCGTGGCTTTGTCAATGCTGTCAGATATTAAAACAATATCATCTGCAAATTTTAAATGGTTTAGATCTTCTCCCTTTATGTTTACTACCCATGTTGTCCCAATTTATTTGTTTACACACGTATTCCAGCAAATTCGTGAATAACTTTGACAATATCGGGTCATCCTGTCGGACACCGCGTTCTATTTTAAATAGTCTTGAGTGAGCGTTTATTTTTTCGAGGCAGGTGTCTTCAGAGCGCTATAACTTTGGTTCTAATGAAAATTTTTAGCTGAAAATTTATGAGTATACTTTTAAAACACTTACAAATAAATGATCAAAACTCCAAAGTTCTATCTCTTCATTGGTCCTCACAAAAAAATCACAAAAAATGCATAAAAATCAGACCGTTAAACCAGAGAACCCCTTTAAGTGTTATGAGAAAAGCAGTTTCTCGGAAAAACAAACAAAATCTTAGGTAAGGCAACATTTCTGACATATAAGAACCACGAGAAAAATTCTTTTCTTTATAAAAGAAATACAGGATTAATTACGGTTGAAAGTATCGGGGAATTTTAAGGAAGTGTTTTTCAGAGATTTATTACAGATATTAAAAAAACAACACTGTAAAAAACTTGTTTTCCATACCTTAAGTACCCATATCTATAGTCAAAAAAGTCTTACATACATATGAATGTGACATTCAATTCAATCATCCATACATATCAATTTCTCCTTTTTAGCAAAAATATGCTTCAATACAAACATTAGTTACACATGTATTTAAAAGAGTAAACAAAATATTTTATTTTATGAGACATTATTAACTTTACTTTCAAAAATTCGCAATATTTATTCTCGCAAAATATCAGGAAACGAAAAGAATATCCATTTGTAATGCTACTTCGGGGTGGGATAACTTTACAATATTTTCTAATTCTAAATTTTCTAAAGACGACATTTTACTTTAGTTTGGCAAGAACGAAGTACGAAAACATAAAAGCATGGTGAAAAAAAAACATGTATAAATAAAAATAGGCATGAAAATAGTAAAATAACATAAATTATCAGTCTTGGGTAGACTTGACTAGTCCCGTGTGATGTTTGATAACATAAAATTGGCAAGTGATAGATGCAAAAAATGTATCAATTTTGTTAAGCGTAGAAAAGAGACTTATCTCAAAAACTACTCATTCTTGTTTGTAAACTCAGTACAGTCATAGTCTAAGGATATTCTAATAAAGTCCTCTCACTCCTTTAATGTCGCAAAAATACCGCCATTGACCTTGAACAGACCCGGCCACGGTGCAGCAGACAAATAAGTGCGCCTACCGCGTACGTTTAATGTGAATAGTCTAACTCCCGGTTGATTATATTTTTATAGGGGGCGCTGGAGGTTATTATATATATATATATATATATATATATATATATTAATATATATATATGTGTCCCAAATTGGTGGGGAATGTATGGGTCTTGGTAACCAGATAGATAGAAAATCGGGAAATGGGGAAAGCTTTGGACAATTATGTTAGTAAGCTAATTCAGTTTACTACATGGTTTTATCTATTCAGGTTTTTAGAAATTTAAAAACCTGAAACATGCATTTTCGAAAATCGGCCATATTTTTTATAAGTGAAAATTTTTCAAATTTGTAAAAACTTCTTCAAAGCAACTCTTTTTGTAGAATAAAACCGAGTAGTCAATTTTTATTTTCTACGTTTCGGGTTTTTAGAATCATCATCAACTTTATTTTTCATATGGGCACCATATTGGATTTTTTCGCAGCCAAATAGTGCTTTTTATTCTGATTTTAACAATGTATAACATGTTATAGTTCAGAAGTTTATAACCTTATCTACTTCAAAAAACAAATATTTTCTCAGTTGGCCTTGGGTTCCGGCGAATGCATCTAGCGTCATTATCAAGTTAGCTCAGGAACGTTATTATAATTTTTCAACTCTGTAAAATGAATAATTATTTTAAGGGAAAAATTGATATTTTACAACGTTATTTCCCAAAACAATAGAAATGTTAATATAGCTGGCAAACGTATTTTGAATTTTCTGAAAGGCAGCATCCTCTAACATACTGGTTACAATTTGCTTAAAATCGGAAGTTTTAAAAACCAGCCTAAAAGTACGTTGAAGAAAATCGACAACAGATGCTGCAGTTAACCAAATT
>JAHBCN010006900.1:0-46108 GCA_019359885.1 Listronotus oregonensis
TATGTGATGCCCCTTTATTAGGTATTACCATTTTACTGTAGAAACAAAATAAAATTATAAAAATATTCACACGTTGTGTTCCTAAAACTTGCCTAATCATGGACTCTTGACATTTCTGCTGCAGATAAAATAAACATAAATAATATTTCTGTTATAGATTATGTTTTAATATAAATTTTTTCAATTTTCTAAAAGAACAGGACCGTTTTAAGTCGTTTTTAATCAAAAATTATATTCTGGTACTAAAACTAGTTTTAGACATTACACAAGCATGGGCGCCCGCTGGATTTTTTTTAATAGAAAAGTTGACAGTTGTGCTTAATGGGCGCGTATCGTATCTACTTTCATATAATATTATCTTCATAATTTTGAACTATGTATGCAGTTTTTATTATTATATATACATATACATATATATATATATATATATATATATATATATATATATATATATATATATATATATATATATATATATATATATATATATATATATATATATATTATTCAGAGTTTATTAATCTAAATTTATTATTAATAAAATGTAGAAAATACTGATGATTGCTAATTTGTTATAATTATGAGTACTTACTCTATTTTTAAACACACGATATTGAATTATAAACACCTTTTTTTTCTTTAATAATACCCACCTATATTACGACGTTTATAAAATTTTATGAGCAAGTTTGTCCGCGAAGGCTGAGGCCTAGTATGAACGCCCCGTGGATGGCTGAAGTGTGGTAAGAGGGAGTATATTTACAAGAGACTTAAATTCTGCAGGTAGCAGGTTCCATAGTCTTGACACTCTAGGGATGAAGGAACGAAAAAAGCGGGAAGTTCGGGGCCTCTCTAGCTGAACTGTTAAAAGTTGCATAAAAGTTGCACTACGTGTTGCCCCGTTGGGAGCTGCCAGAAAAGGAATTATACTGGCCAACTCGTCTAAGCAGAAGTCGTGAAAATACATATAGAAGAAAGACAGGAAGGAAGCTTTTCTGTAAGTGCAGGATCAGAAATGGGCTTTTACAAGCTATCTTAAAGATCTTTGTAAGATTACAAAATATCCAACTCCAAATCAGATAATGGAAGCCATAGAAAAATTAACCTTTTTTTAGGAATGTATGAGGTGTTTTTGTATTACTTCATAAATATATAAACTTGTCTATTAATCCTTAATTTATTTTATTTTAAAAACTAATTAAGTTACTTTTAAAAACTAGTTATTTGTTTACTTACGGACCATACAGCATCTTGATATTGCAGAATAATAGCAAAATTTTCCACTTTGGCAATAAAATGAATTATTTAATGTAAAAAAATGTGAATACAGGTTTATTGCTAAAAAACTAAACTTTATTTGTTTCACAACTACAACACTACAATACATTTACAATTGCAACAATTAAATAAAATACAACTGAATTTTTTACATTTTGATATGGAAGAAAAGAACACAGTACTTAGTGGTATTATTTAATAATATTTTGTGGTATACTACATTTCATATTTTAAAACATACACATCATTTAAGCATTAAAATCCTACTTAATACAAACACAAAAATTTCATTTATAGTTTGTTGGCAGCCCTTGCAAGATAAAACAAAGAATTAGATCTCGTGTTCTTATTTGGTACTCGAAAGTTTAACTTACAAGTTCTTCTCAGTCCACTTCATACTACACAATCTAAACAAAAACTTCTTCAGTGCAAGGTAGGTTTACATCAGTTAATTTTAAAGTTGTAAAAGGCAAATCTAAAAAATATAAATTATATTTTAAAACATGTCATTTTCAACATAATATACCAAGTAATTGGTAGATAAGTATCCAAAAAAATTAAATACAATTAAAGAATGTAACCAACCGCAAACTTAATAAATGTACAAAATAATGGCAAAAAAATATTAAATACACATTCTGAAGGTACATTAATGCATATACCTAAAGTTGATCAGTTCTAGGTATAAGCAAGTCAATATTGACTATTTACTTTCTTGACAACAAATAACTATAATTAAAATCACACAAAAATTTCAATTTACTTACTAATAACTGTGTAACTACATTCCGAGTTGTGAAGAGTCACTGGTGGACTTAAAAACCGTGTTTGTGTTATCCGATGTGTAATAATGCAAACTGAATGGAACTGCTACATTAAAAGAATATTTTTTAGTAATAGCAGCATTAGGATAAATCATATTTTTCACCTTACCTTCTTTTATTAATCGCCTTTTTTTCTTTTTTGATCAGGATCTCATAATCACCGCTTTTGCAATTTTTCTGAAGACATATAAAAATCTTCTGTTTTAACATGCTCCGAGCAAATAACAGAATCCTTATGGGAAACACAACTTTTTGGTGTATTGCACACTAAGGACTAATTAAAACTACACGACTAAACACTACCAAAAACAATATAGTAAAAATGGTCAAAACCAATAAAATATCAACTCTGTACACAAATATTTTTATATATATATATATATATATATATATATATATATATATATATATATATATATATATATATATATATATATATATATATATATATATATATATATATATATATATATATATATATATATATATATATATATATATATATATATATATATATATATATATATATATATATATATATATATATATATATATATATATATATATATATATATATATATATATGTTATATATATATATATATATATATATATATATATATATATATATATATATATATATATATATATATATATATATATATATATATATATATATATATATTATATATATATATATATATATATATATATATATATATATATATATATATATATATATATATATATATATATATATATATATATATTCTTATGGACGATATAATTTATTTAATTAACATTTATGTCAAACTTGCGATTTTAATTTGAAAATTGAAAAAGGTAATACCGAGGGTAATACTAAATTCCTGAAATGGCAAAACACGTCAATATTCTGTCAAAATCTAAGGTTTATTACACACAATCTTATTATTAATATAGCATAATTAATAATAAGAATGTCCTATAGCCGTATTATGTAATTACCAAAAGTAAACAAAAAAAAAACTTTATGAAGAAACGATACTTTAAGGTAAGATCAAATGGTTTTCTCTCAGAAAAAAATAAGAAAATAGAATTCCTCAAAGATCTGTACTTAGTGTCACCCTTTTTCTTATATCAATAAATGATATTATTAAAAAAATTCGAACCCCAATAAAAGCCATATTGTATGCTGATACTTAGTCATTTATATTGGTGAAAACAATACTGAAAGACTTTAAAATCACCTTCAGAACACTCTTTTCAAACTGGAAGCATGTTCACTAGAGACAGGATTTCAGTTCAGTACAACAAAAACTAAGTCGATACGATTTACAAAAAACACAGACCAAAACCAATTAGATTTGACACTCTATTCTAATCCCATCGAATCAGTTTCAAACATACGATTTCTGGGAATGATATTGGACTCACAACTTAATTGGAAACAACACATAATCACACTCTTATTACACAGTGTCAAAACGCTCTAAATCTCTTAAGAAGCATATGTAACCATAGGTGGGGAGCCGATAAGCAAACACTACTCATGATATACAAATCTCTTATAAGTTCCAAAATTGACTACGGAGCCATCTGTTACGATTCGACGAACAAAACAGTTTTAAATTTGTTAAACACAATACAAAACAAAGCATTAAGAATTGCCATAGGAGCGTACAGAACAAGACCCATAACTAACATTCAAGCAGAAGCATTTAATTTTGCAATCAGCAACTCGCTCACCAATCTAATTATGGAACCTACCTACTTTCCTAGGGTTCCCACCCATAATTCTAACCCCCTAGATCTCTTCCTTACTTCCACCCCCGAACTCTATCAAGCATCAGTAACTGCTCCCCTTGGTCGCTCTGACCATGGTTTGGTCACCGTATCTTACTCCACTCATTTTGAGGCAACTGAAAGCATGCCGCCACGAACCGTCTGGCACTACAGTTCGGCCGACTCGGATGGTCTGAGAGATTTCTTTGCCAGCTACCCTTGGGATCCTACCTGCTTTTCTACTTTCGATCCTTCCGAAATATGTAAACAAATTACCGAAACAATTCAACTAGGCATTGAGACCTATATTCCCCACACTAAAAGAACCCCATAACTTCAAATCACAAACCGTGGTTTTCTAAATCCTGTGACAAAGCCAGACTTTTAAAAATTCAAGCCCACAAAAAGTTTCTTTAAAACCCCATTTCCGAAAATCGACAGGCTAGCATTGAAGCGAGAAATCAGTATAATCAGACTATATCAGAAGCAAAAGACCGTTTTAACAATCAAATAAATGATAAAGTTCTCTCTTGCTCAAATGGCAGTAAAGCTTTCTGGTCCTTTGCCAAAAATATTAGTCAGAACTTTTGCACAAATTCTTTTCCACCCCTAATCTCTGAAGATGGAATTGTCTTTACCTCCAAAGGAAAGGCCGAACTATTTTCCAAACAATTTGCTGCCAATTCTACGCTTGATCCTCCTATTAATCTTCCCCTTCCAACAGTTGTCCCTGTTTCCCATAAAATGTTCGATATAATTTTTAAAGTCAAACAGATCAAGCGTATTCTTTCTTCTCTTAATACTAAAAAATCGTCTGGGCTGGATGGCATACCAGCAATCGTATGTGCTCCCGAGCTTGCACCCATCTTAACTCGCCTCTTTCGAATCTCTTACGACACAGGCATTTTCCCGGAGAGTTAGAAAGCGCACGTGTGCAACCTGTCCCCAAAAAAAGGATCCAAAAGTCTCCCTTCCAACTATAGACCTATATCTCTTCTTTCAGTTGTTTGTAATGGAAAATTCATTAATTCCCAAATTTTAAAGTATCTGGAAAAACATAAGATCTTACATGATAGACAATATGGATTCCGTCACAGTAGATCCACAGCTGATCTTCTTTCCTTTGTCTCACACAACTGGAACAAGTCTCTTGAGTTTCTTGGTGAATCCCAGATCGTTGCTCTTGACATATCCAAAGTTTTCGATCAGGTCTGGCATGATGGGCTTCTTAACAAACTTCCTTCTTACGGTCTTCTACCTAAGCTTTGCTCTTGGCTTTCCAGTTTCCTTTCTAATCGACGTATATCAGTTAGAGTAGATGGTCATTCCTCCAGCTTCTACCAAATTAATGCTGGGGTACCCCAGGGCTCAGTGCTGGCACCCACGCTGTTTCTTCTACATACTAACGATCTACTCTCTCCTACAATCAATCCCATTCATGGTTTTGCTGACGATAGTACCCTCCACTCTAGTATTCAATTTCTTAAGCCACCGTGTAATCCTGATTTCGAAAACAAGCGCAGATCAATGCAGATATCTCTTTCACAAGACCTCAAACTTATCTTGGATTGGGGCGCCAAAAATCTTGTTCAGTTTAATGCCTCGAAAACACAGTCATGTTCGCTGTCGCGAAAAAAGTCTGCAAATGCTCATCCCTTACATATGAGCGGCCAAGTTCTGCAGAACAAAGAGTCGTTTAATCTTGTCGGCGTTACTTTTGAGAATGACCCCAACTGGCACAAACACATTTTATCCATAGCTTCGGCAGCTTCAAAAAAGATTGGATTTCTCTTCCGAGGCAGAAAATATTTCTCTTCTTCCAATCTGTACACTCTGTATGTATCCCAAATCAGACCCTCTTTAGAATATTGTTCTTATGTCTGGGGAATGGCGTCCCCTACAACACTTAGCATTCTGGACTCCATTCAAAGAAGAGCCGTTCGTCTTATTAATGATCCAGCGCTCACAGAAAGGCTTCCTCTTCTTGCCCACCGTCGAGCTGTAGGGGATCTATCGCTCTTCTATAGGTATTTTCACGGCTTCTGCTCAGAGGAGTTGGCCAGTATAATTCCTTCTCTGGCAGCTCCCAGCAGAGCAACACGTTGTGCAACTTTTATGCATCCTTTTACAGTTCAGTTAGAGTGGCCCCGAACTTCCCGCTTTCTTCGTTCCTTCATCCCTAGAGTATCAAGACTATGGAACCTGCTGCCCGCAGAGTTTTCCTTCTCCTCCCAACTCCAAAAATTTAAGTCCGGTGTGAACAAACTCCCTCTCACCACACTGAAGACACCCACGGTACGTTAGTACTTAGGCATCAGCCTTCTTGGACTGTCCCAAGATAAAAAAAAAAACAGAACCACCAATTCATATGAGGAAAATGTATTTAAGTCCTAATTATGCCGCTTCCATGCTATCTCAGCCTAACATTCCCGTTAAACATCACGTCATCGCGTCCAGATTCCGAACAATTTACCAAAGAACAAACAGAATACCACCCTGATATCCAACTTCCAAAAATATTGCCGAATCAAACCCTAAACCTTCCACCATGGGGCATACAAATCCCGGAATGCAATACATCCCTAACCATATTTTCCAAGTCTGAAACATCTTCAGAAATAATCGCGGGCAATTTTAAGAAGCTCTTATCAACAAGCTATAAAAAAATTCCTAAAATCTACACAGACGCCTCTAAATGAAAAGATGGTGTTGGAGCTGCAGTAGTTACTCCAACTGAAACATTTTACTATAAATTGCACGACTGGTAATCAATATACTCAGGAGAATTATATGCGATCCAACAAGCACTAGAGTATATTAAAAGGCAAGACATAATAAAATAAACCATAGCTACTGATTCACTTAGCTCAATACAGGGACTTCAGCAACTATATCCCAGACACCCAGTTTCACAAAAAATAAAAGATACTCTACACAACCTTCAGAGTTAACAAAAATATGTTAACTTCATATGGATACCATCACGCATAGGTATTAAGGAAAATGAAAAAGCAGATACAGCAGCTAAAGAAGCTATTTTTCAGCAAAATATAAGTAATGATGTTAAAATGTTTTTCAAATTTAAAATACAGAACGTGTGGCAGAATCATTGGTCAAATCATCATACTAAGTTAAATGAAATTAAACCCTACGTCAAACCCTGGAATAACAACCACCTCAACCGAAAAGATTAAGTTATACTTACAAGATTACGAATAGGACATACGAAATTTAGCCATGAATATCTCCTTAAGAAAATTGATCTACCTGTTTGTGCAAAGTGTGATATATACAACTAACCGTAAGGCACATATTTGAGGAATGTCCGGAATTAGCACAACTGCGAAACAAACATGACCTAAACCATGAACTCGCAGAATCTTTAGGTGAAAAGGCTAACATTTTTTTTTTTTTTTTTTATCTTGGGACAGTCCACGAAGGCTGATGCCTAAGTACTACGTACCGTGGGTGTCTTCAGTGTGGTGAGAGGGAGTTTGTTCACAAGGGACTTAAATTTTTGGAGATTGGGAGGAGAAGGAAAACTTCTGCGGGCAGCAGGTTCCATAGTCTTGACACTCTAGGGATGAAGGAACGAAGAAAGCAGGAAGTTCGGGGCCTCTCTAACTGAACTGTAAAAGGATGCATAAAAGTTGCACTACGTGTTGCTCTGTTGGGAGCTGCCAGAGAAGGAATTATACTGGCCAACTCCTCTGAGCAGAAGCCGTGAAAATACCTATAGAAGAGCGACAGATCCCCTACAGCTCGACGGTGGGCAAGAAGAGGAAGCCTTTCTGTGAGCGTTGGATCATTAATAAGACGAACGGCTTTTCTTGAATGGAGTCCAGAATGCTAAGTGTTGTAGGGGACGCCATTCCCCAGACATGAGAACAATATTCTAGAGAGGGTCTGATTTGGGATACATACAGAGTGTACAAATTGGAAGAAGAGAAATATTTTCTGGCTCGGAAGAGAAATCCAATCTTTTTTGAAGCTGCCGAAGCTATGGATAAAATGTGTTTGTGCCAGTTGAGGTTATTCTCAAAAGTAACCCCGACAAGATTAAACGACTCTTTGTTCTGCAGAACTTGGCCGCTCATATGTAAGGAATGAGCATTTGCAGACTTTTTTCGCGACAGGGAACATGACTGTGTTTTCGAGGCATTAAACTGAACAAGATTTTTGGCGCCCCAATCCAAGATAAGTTTGAGGTCTTGTGAAAGAGATATCTGCATTGACCTGTGCTTGTTTTCGAAATCAGGATTACACGGTGGCTTAAGAAATTGAATACTAGAGTGGAGGGTACTATCGTCAGCAAAACTATGAATGGGATTGATTGTAGAAGAGAGAAGATTGTTAATGTGTAGAAGAAACAGCGTGGGTGCCAGCACTGAGCCCTGGGGCACCCCAGCCTTAAAGAAGCTGGAGGAATGGTCATTCCTCCAGCACTAACAGATATACGTCGATTAGAAAGGAAACTGGAAAGCCAAGAGCAAAGCTTAGGTGGAAGACCGTAAGAAGGAAGTTTGTTGAGAAGCACATCATGCCAGACCTGATCGAAAGCTTTGGATATGTCAAGAGCAACGATCTGGGATTCACCAAGAAACTCAAGGGACTTGTTCCAGTTGTGTGAGACAAAGGAAAGAAGATCAGCTGTGGATCTACTGTGACGGAATCCATATTGTCTATCATGTAAAATCTTATGTTTTTCCAGATACTTTAAGATTTGGAAATTAATGAATTTTTCCATTACTTTGCAAACAACTGAAAGAAGAGATATAGGTCTATAGTTGGAAGGGAGACTTTGGATCCTTTTTGGGGACAGGTTGCACACGTGCAGCTTTCCAACTCTCCGGGAAAATGCCCGTGTCGTAAGAGATTCGAAAGAGGCGAGTCAAGATGGGTGCAAGCTCGGGAGCACATTTTTTAAGACGATTGCTGGTATGCCATCCAGCCCAGACGATTTTTTAGTATTAAGAGAAGAAAGAATACGCTTGATCTGCTTAACTTTAAAAATTATATCGGACATTTTATGAGAAACAGGGACAACTGTTGGAAGGGGAAGATTAGTAGGAGGATCAAGCGTAGAATTGGCAGCAAATTGTTTGGCAAATAGTTCGGCTTTTCCTTTGGAGGTAGAAACAATTCCATCTTCAGAGATTAGGGGTGGAAAAGAATTTGTGCAAAAGTTCTGACTAATATTTTTGGCAAAGGACCAGAAAGCTTTACTGCCATTTGAGCAAGAGAACTTTACCTTTTATTCGATTGTTAAAATGGTCTTTTGCTTCTGAGATGGCCTGATTATACTGATTTCTCGCTTCGATGCTAGCCTGTCGATTTTCGGGACTGGGGTTTTGAAGAAACTTTTGTGGGCTTGAATTTTTAAAAGTCTGGCTTTGTCACAGGATTTAGAAAACCACGGTTTGTGATTTGAAGTTATAGGGTTCTTTTTAGTGTGGGGAATATAGGTCTCAATGCCTAGTTGAATTGTTTCGGTAATTTGTTTACAAATTTCGGAAGGATCGAAAGTAGAAAAGCAGGTAGGATCCCAAGGGTAGCTGGCAAAGAAATCTCTCAGACCATCCCAGTCGGCCGAATTGTAGTGCCAGACGCTTCGTGGCGGCATGCTTTCAGTTGCATCAAAATGAGTGGAGTAAGATACGGTGACCAAACCATGGTCAGAGCGACCAAGGGGAGCGGTTACTGATGCTTGATAGAGTTCGGGGGTGGAAGTAAGAAAGAGATCTAGGGGGTTAGAATTATGGGTGGGAACCCTAGGAAAGTAGGTAGGTTCCATAATTAGATTGGTGAGCGAGTTGCTGATTGCGAAATTTTCTGCTGCTCTGCCTTGTGTATCAGTTTTTGTGGATCCTAGCCAATCCTTATTATGAACATTAAAATCCCCGAGAACGATTACTTCGGCCAATGGAAACTGGGAAATAATATTGTCGATCTTTATTGAAAGGAAATCAAAGAGCTCGTTGTAGGAATTGTCGGACGGGGACCGGTATATACAGCAGATAAATTTGGTAGAAGATCTGAAAGAAAGTTTGAGCCAAAGAATATCAGGCCTACCCGATTCGAGGTTAGAAACCCTAGCACAAGCCAGGTCGTTGCGAACGTAAGCACAAACGCCGCCATGGGGTCGAAAAGATGAAATGAGTTCATATCCTGGGAAAAGGAGGTGGTTGGTTGCTGTTTTGGGACTTACTTGGGTTTCGGTGGCAAATAGTATGTGGGGTTTGGAGGATTATATTGCGAATATAAAAGTTTTCTAACCGAGATAAATTTAATTTATTATGTTTAAGTAAAAAGTATTAAGTTATTAAACTATTTAAGTATTATTAATCATTGTTAACAAATCATTGTACCTACTGCTAGAGGCCTCTTATAACCCTCGTAGTTGATGGGGCCATAAACAATAAAAAAAATATATTTTATTGTAGTACCTTTGCCTAAAACCAGCTCTGTATGTGAGAGTCGTAGTTTTACCATGACTTGTAAAATCTGATGCAACTGTACTATCAATGAAGGAAGAATAATTTACTTTCAATAGTTAAAACGAAAACAAAAGAAACACTGCTCAACTTTGCATGGGACTGGATAATTTTCATAATAATAGAAATATATTATTGAAATTTATTTATTTTTAGTGAGGTCTAAGTTCATGGATTTTCATTTTATTGGGTGGATTTTACCACATTTTATTATTTATTGATCCAGAAAATCCATTTTGGGTGATATGTTTTAATTTTAAATTATTTTAATAATAATAATTATAATAATAATCATTTTTTATTAAGTGATACAATTAGGTATGATACATATATGGAATAAGATTCGTAAATCTACCCTATCACAGCCAACCATATTAAGGCGATATAAGCCAATCAGTAGTTGGCTACTTCACCATATAACTCTAATAGGCTGGAGTTCTCACATTATTAAAGTAAAATGACAAATAAACGGATTAAAAATATAATTAATTAATAAAAATAAGAAAATATAGGTAGATACAATAAATTCTTAATTACTAATTTAATATCATTTGGTAATGTATTATAAAGATTGTAGCCTGATAAAGAAAGCCACTCCGAAACAAAGCCGTCAAATATCTCGGTACCTATTATAAAGGGTGTCGCATGATATTAATTTTGCGCGCAGGTAGACAGGAAAACCAGAGGTCATAATTTTATGCGAGAAAACGGCAAACTGCAACCGTCTTCTATTTGCCATATTTAGCCATTTAAAATCCCCATACTTTCTGATACATGGTAAAACTTGCGCAGGGAACACACAAGACGACAACACGAATTTTGAACCCGTTGAATCCTTTCGCCGATATTCAAAGTCAAAAAGGGACCATAAACAAATTAACAGTAGTTAAAAAATAAGTACCAGGATTTCAACAAGCATAACTTTTAGTTTCTTGGATAGAATTTCTGATTGGCATATCTAATTCTTAAATTGTAGTATACCTTTCTGATGAGGAAGTTAACATGTTCATCAAATTCCAGACCATCATCTTTTACGACCCATAACAATTTCGTTGATTTTACCTCAGGCATAGTTTGTCCATTAATATTTCTGGTAACCCTCTCGCTAAGGCGAGCAGCCTTCGCCCCAGAACCAGGTGACCTTTTATTTAGGGAGAAAACTATATTTTTCTGGCAAGTATATCAAAAACAAAAGCGGATCCAGTATCGAACCTTGCGGTACACCTAATACTGCAGACAACAAACATGACATTTGCTTCTGCAGCACCACACTCTGTGACCTTTTAGAAAGGTAAGATTCAAAAAATTTAGCCGCAATGTCATCAACTCCGTAGAGGCTAAGCTTGGCGAAAAATCCAACAAAACAAGGGACGCAACCATTCCCGCATCCAAATTGGCCACGATATTGTCCAACACATTGGCAAGTACCGTAGCAGTGCAGTGCTTTTCTATGAAGCCAAATTTTAGATTGGGAATAACACTTTCCCTACAAAAAGCATTAGTTTGGCCACAGAGTATTTTTTCCAGTATCTTGGACAATTTTGTTAATACTATTTTAAGAAAGTCATAAAGGATTATTAAAAGTGTACTCTTTACCTACGTCTTTACAGAAGGAAGTTGCTGAATTAAAAAGTGGTTGTACAAGTCTTAAAGACGATTTACGTCCTAAAAGCGCAATGATGAAATCGTAGCAAAGATGCGGTTATAAAAAATAATCGATTAACCGAGAGGGATTTAATAGAATCCCTAGGGATTTCATGAGGCAGTGTAAACAATATTTAGGCTGATTTTTTGGGTTTCAAAAAGCTGTGTGCAAAAGAATGCTGCATTAGCTAACAAAATTTATTTGAATAGAATAGAAGAATTTTGTGCATCCTTTCATCCATAAGACTACGGTCAACCATTATGAATCAAAACATAGCATCTTGTTTTGAGGAGTGGTGTGAACTCAGTAGTTCATCACCATAGTGAATAAGGGTCGTCCAAAGATTCGTCCGTTTTTGAGAAGGTAAGAGAAATTTCGTTAGTGAATAACTTCCAAACTGATAAAATAATAAACTTAAATTAGTATTGTTACCATTTGATGCTAGCTAGATATAAAAATTAGCAATAAAAGATCTGGTTTATATTAAAACAAAAATATTTGGTGTCGAACAAAGTGGTGATAGCACCCTTGAATGTGTATTGAATAATCTTTCGGACTCTTACTTCAGGCGGTTAATTTTCCAATCTCGAATACTGAGTGTCGCATACGACATTAGTATAATGTCGCCTAAAAATCATGCACATTGAAAATTTGGATTCTCGAATGTCATTTTCGACATTTTCTATTTGACATTTTTGCGAGTGGGTAGAACCCATTCGGGAAATGCTTTTTTGTTTGTGGTCGTTGTTACTAACTTACCTTTTTTAAAGATTGCTTTGTTTGAACCGTAAAAAAATATCGGAAATTATTGATAAAAAGTTTATTACATTAATTTAGTTTTATATGTTTTATTAAGCAATATATGTTAGAAATAATAACGTAAAGATCAAGCGTATTCTTTCTTCTCTTAATACAAAAAAATCATTTGGGCTGAATGGCATACCAGCAATAGGGTATTTTCACTCAATTGATATTGATAATGTTGTGTGTAAAAATTAAAAGTAGAAACACAATTAAGCAAAACCTGCTAAATAACACGGAAAAATACAAACCCCTTACTTTTCTATTTAAGGTTTAATTATCATTGTAATTTAAATAGCCCGCCACTCCCCTAACCAATCAAATTCAACATGGATGCCAAGTCTGTTTAGGAGCTATCGATATCGACAATCGTATCGATTTTAACGAAATGCTAAAATGCGAAATGCTTTTTAGACTTTACATGCACTAAAACACAGCCAGACTACCTAAATAGTTTCAATTGGAATAAAACATAAAAACTTACATCAAAATGGTTTTCACAACAATAATAGGCATGTCTTTTGGGCATTTTCTCAATACCTACAGCAGCACACCAGGCTTTTCTCCTATCGTCTTGTTTTGGAAGAGAAAAGAATATTTTTGAGGATCCTAAACTCGGCCGGCTTCTGGTTTCGCAAATAATAACAATACACTTTTTTTTTATTTTAAATAAAATAACGGAAATTTACTCGTAAAAAGGGTTCATATCAAGGAAAGTTTGGCGATAATAATAACTATAGTAATAAATTGGAATATTTGGAAAGAACACACACTATTTACAAATTAGAAATTATTATTAAATATTAGAGGTTACAGGTTATACAGGTTGACAATATGACAATTGACAGGAAACGCCAACTTAGTAGATGTTGCGCATATCGATATTTGATGACAGGCGTATCGAATAACAAAAAGCTGACAACAAAGCAGAAATTCCACCAATAGAAAATTTAGGGCCGTGACGTCACGGGCCTACAAAATCAAACTTAAAATTGATTTTAAGGCGTTTTCGGAGGCCAAAAAAATCGGGAAAAATATTTTTGGCCTTTATTTTCATGTGGCTTTGCAATAAGCTAATAAAAAAAAATCATGAAAAACGCCTATTGTCTTAAAAAACAAACGAGCTTGCATCCATCCTAACTCGCCTCTTTCGAATCTCTTACGACACGGGCATTTTCCCGGGGAGTTGAAAAGCTGCACGTGTGCGACCTGTCCCCAAAAAAGGATCCAAAACTCTCCCCTCTAACTATAGACATATATCTCTTCTTTCTGTTGTTTGCAAAGTAATGGAAAAATTCATTAATTTCCAAATCTTAAAGTATCTGAAAAAACACAAAATCTTACATGATAGACAGTATGGATTCCGTCTCAGAAGATCCACAGCTGATCTTCTTTCCTTTGTCTCACACAAATGGAACAAGTCCCTTGAGTTTCTTGGTGAAACCCAGATCGTTGCTCTTGACATATCCAAAGCTTTCAATCAGGTCTGGCATAACGGGCTTCTTAACAAACTTCCTTTTTACGGTCTTCCACTTAAGCTTTTCTAATCGACGTATATCAGTTACTGTGAATGGTCATTGTTCCAGCTTTTACCACATTAATGCTGGGGTGCCCCAGGGCTCAGTGCTGGCACCCACGCTGTTTCTTCTACACATTAACGATCTTCTCTCTTCCACAATCAATCCCATTTATAGTTTTGCTGACGATAGTTCCCTCTACTCTAGTTTTCAATTTTTTAAGTCACCATGTAATTCTGATTTGGAAAACAAGCAGGTCAATGCAGATATCTCTTTCACAAGACCTCAAACCTGTCTTGGATTGGGGCGCCAAAAATCTTGTTCAGTTTAATGCCTCGAAAACACAGTCATGTTCGCTGTCGCGAAAAAAGTCTGCAAATGCTCATCCCTTACATATGAGCGGCCAAGTTCTGCAAAACAAAAAATCGTTTAATTTTGTCGGCATTACTTTTGAGAATAACCTCAACTGGTACAAACACATTTCATCCATAGTTTCGGCAGCTTCAAAAAAGATTGGATTTCTCTTCCGAGCCAGAAAATATTTATCTTCTTCCAATTTGTACACTCTGTATGTATCCCAAATCAGACCCTCTTTAGAATATTGTTCTCATGTCTGGGGAATGGCGTCCCCTACAACACTTAGCATTCTGGACTCCATTCAAAGAAGAGCCGTTCGTCTTATTAATGATCCAACGCTCACAGAAGGCTTCCTCTTCTTGCCCACCGTCGAGCTGTAGGGGATCTGTCGCTCTTCTATAGGTATTTTCACGGCTTCTGCTCAGACGAGTTGGCCAGTATAATTCCTCCTCTGGCAGCTCCCAACAGAGCAACACGTAGTGCAACTTTTATGCATCCTTTTACAGTTCAGTTAGAGAGACCCCGAACTTCCCGCTTTCTTCGTTCCTTCATCCCTAGAGTATCAAGACTATGGAACCTGCTGCCCGCAGAAGTTTTTCCTTCTCCTCCCAATCTCCAAAAATTTAAGTCCCGTGTGAACAAACTTTCTCTCACCACACTGAAGACACCCACGGTAAGTTAGTACTTAGGCATCAGCCTTCGTGGGTTATCCCAAGATAAAAAAAAATACTCTGTATCTATTCCAAATCAGGCCATTTTTAGGATATTGTTCTCATGTCTGGAAAATGGCGTCCCCTACAACACTTAGCATTCTGGACTCCATTCAAAGAAGAGCCGTTCGTCTTATGAATGATCCCACACGCACAAAAAGGCTTCCTCTTCTTGCCCATCATCGAGCTGTAGGGGATCTTTCGCTCTTCTATAGGAATTTTCACGGCTTCTGGTCAGAGAAGTTGGCCAGTATAATTTCCTCTCTGGCAGCTCTCTGCAGAGCAACACGTAGGGCAACTTTTATGCATCCTTTTACAGTTCAGTTAGAGAGGCCCCAAACTTCCCGCTTTCTTTGTTCCTTCATCCCTAGAGTATCAAGACTATGGAACCTGCTGCCCGCAGAAGTTTTTCCCTCTAATCCCAGTCTCGAAAGTCCCGTGTGAACAAACTCCCTCTCACCACACTTAAGACACCCACGGTACGTTAGTACTTAGTTATTAGCCTACGTGGACTGTCCCAAGATAAAAAAAACAAAAGTTTGTATGACAATAAAACTTAATTTTTTTATGGAGTTTATACATTAAATTGTGGTTGTAGACCTTCTATATTTAGTAATGCTAAAAAGTTATAAGTTTTACATTTCATTATTTCACCCTAGCTTCCAGGTTTTCTTTCCTTAAGGAATTGTTTAAAACCAATAATAATCCAGTTCTTATCGATGTCTTTGAATATCGACAATAAAGAACGGTTTCCCCTTAAAAGATTTTGATAGACTTTCAACAACTCTAAGTCACGAAATAACGTAAACGATTGAAATTTTATAGGTTATCTTTACTATTTCCTTTTTTAAGAGCCTTTTACTATTCTATTAACTACATTTACACTATTGCCAAGTGCCATTCAACAAAATTTCGAATCCGAGACTAAGACTCGCATGACACTCAAGAATGTCAAATAAAACGTAAGTTGAGACCCTAGAATTGACCTCCAGGTATCGAAACAACAAATTACAAAATTTCAGGAACAACTGCATTAAAGAAGAAGGGGCTCATATTTAATAATAAAATGTTTATCAAACCATGGAATTGTGTTTTTCTTATCCGATGATAGAACTTGAGCAATTAATAAACTGGCTTGCCAACAAGAAACAATTATAGACTATAAACTGTTTTATTGATATTTCTAGTAATAAAAATAGATTATTACACTAAAATGTTGTCTGAAAATGTTTTCTTGAAGATTTAATGTAAAATAAAACATTTTTTCATAAGGTAGTTATTGCTAAGATTATGTATGTGGCCAATATATATTTTATTGTTACTATACTCTCCAAGAGATTAAAAATAATGTTTATTTTGTTGGGATTAAAAAGTATTACCAACTTAAGTATTTTAAAATTGGGCTTAAGTGATGCTATGCATGAAACTGCAAAATTTTTGGTAACCGCAAGTCATTTTATTACCTCTACAAGTATACCTTAGAAGGGTGTTACACGGCCGCCAGAATCTGCAGGTATATGTTTTTTTGATAAAACCAACTTTTAATGAGCTGTTAAAACTTGAAGTACTTCCAGTAAAATTTTACTTAAAGTACTTTTTTGTACTTCAAGTATTTTACTTCAAGTACTTTTTATTAGGAGGTAGTTGTACTTGTACTTGATTAGTTTTTATAAAGATACTTGGATTTTCACTTGATTTGACCAAGTAAATTACTTGAAGTTTTTATTTAAGTACTTGAAGTATTACGATGTACTTAAAAGTATAAAAAAGTACTTAAGTAAAAAAGTACTTTAAGTAAATTTGAAAAGTACTTAAGTAAAAAATCAACCAAGTACTCGAATTTACAGCCTTAGATAATCGTACAAACAAGTTAAAACAAGAAATATGTGCAACCACTGCTGTTTCTATTGTATTGTATTACAGTGCTCATTTGAATTGGATCCAACAGCAAGGCAAGTGTAACTATTACTGAGAATTATACTTTTTTTTCGAAATCAATCCTTCTGAAAAATCCTTTATTTTGATACCCAATTTGTTATATTTAATAATGATTACTAACAACCATTTTTCATAACAATTTTATTATCAAACGCATTCAGGATACGAAACTGTTTCCAAATAACTCCCGAAAATGTCAAAAACGTGACAGTTAAAGAATATTCTATTGGTGCGATTTGACGTTTGATGGAGCGGTTCCCCAACTATTTCGTATTGTAAATGCGTTCATTATTACCTTCATTTGAACGAAAACCCCTGTATTTTAATATTTAACTTAAACAAAATTTCCACTAATAAAATGGAAACGACATCAAAATTGAAGTTAGGTTGTTCTGACTTGATTTTGTGTTGATGGGAAATTAAAATATTTCGCAAGAATAGGTTTTGGGTGCCAACCTGTTGTAGGCACCCATATGAAAACACTCGCTTTTGACAGATGTATCGGATGCCAACGGGTGCCAACGCCAACCCGTTAGCAACCACAGGGAAAAAACCCATTTTGGGAAAAACCAATATTTCCTATAATAGTTTAAGGCCCAAGCGCTCACCCGAGTACGGCATTGTAGGCCTGTTGCCATAAATTTACATACGAAATTTTAGATTATTTCGAACATCGGACATAAGATCCCGACTTAAAACCCTACTTGTTTTCCTAACTATAGTTTTTAACGACTGGCCTACTGTTGGAAAACCCCGTTTTGAGGAATAAACCCTCCAACTTCCTTACAAAAAATACTACTCAAGTATAATTTGTTTTACTTAAAGTACTTTTAATTACTTCAAGTACTTTTATGTACTTCAAGTACTTTGGTTTACTTCAAGTACTTTGGTGTACTTCAAGTATTTGTTTATTTAAGTACTTTGTTTTACTTTAAGTACTTTGGTTTACTTCAAGTACTTTTTTAATTTACTTGAAAATGCAAGTAACTTTTAATGAATACTTGGTACTTATACTTGAAGTAATTTTAAAAAAATTAAATACTTGGTACTTGTACTTGAAGTACTATTTAAGAGTACTCTGAGTAGAGTATAATGCAGCAGCGTTGCCTGGCAGAATTAAGCCGCAACTACCTTTAATTAAATATACCAGGAGAGAAAAATGAAACCTGTGGATATCAGATAACGACAAATTTGACGTTTCCTTACAAGTCACGTGATTTCTGGTGTCTTCCTGTGAATGAAACACCCTGTATATTTTTACATTTTTTTTTTATTTCTGGACACATAATTCGCCCAACGTCATATGTCAAATTTGGCTGCTTTAAGCTGTCAAAATTTGACAAATGGGGTTCTGTTAGACGCAGAATGTTTTCGGGAATCTAAAAATGTTATAATAAACAGGGTAAATATGTTCTATAGTTTTGAGGCGGATTCATGCTTCAGTCTGTTTTATTTGGGATATTCGCCTTACTACTTTCTTGAAAATGGGACCTCTTCGTTCCAGGTCCCAGGATATACGAACTGACCCTGTCCAGCCCCACTGACCCCTATGAACTTGAAGATCGCCTGCAACAAAAAAGAAGAGAACCCCCCAAAAAACCCAAAAATTCTAATATTAATCTACGTTTCGGTGGCAAGTCGTCCACCGTTGTCAAGATAGAAAGTAAAACAAAAAATTTAACTAAATTTTGAAAAAGTTTTGATCCAAAAACTTAGAAAATTCTGATAGCTTTTTTACTTTTTTATGACTTTTTGTCATAAATGACACTAGGTTATTTGACTGGTGTATGTATAGTATTCAAAAAGACCAGAAAGGTGGGTGGTATGGTGTGTTAATTGATTTTAAGTTGACCTGAATTTACTTCAGCAGCAAGCATAGGTAAACATGTATAATTTAAGTTAACAGATATTGCTGCTAAACATTTGTCTTTATTTAATAAAATAAAAGCACTTTCCTTTATTTTACATTTTGTTGAACAAGTTTCCTATGCTACAATGTTAGACGAATTCCAGTTTATTATGTGGTTATTATCAAATGCGTGTTGACAGATTTTTGATTTGTGGAATTCTATGTTTATAATATATGTTCTATGTTCTTTTGTGCGTTTGGCAAATGGTCTGGAAGTTTTACCTATATAAAATTTATTACATTCACAAGGGATCTTGTAAATGTAATAAATAAAGTCACCTTTCTGGTCTTTTTGAATACTATACATACACCAGTCAAATAACCTAGTGTCATTTATTACAAACGTCATAAAAAATTGAAAAAGCTATCAGAATTTCCTAAGTTTTTAGATCAAAAATTTCTTAAAATTTAGTTTAATTTTTTGTTTTAGTTTATATCTTGACAACGGTGGCCGACTTGCCACCGAAACGTAGAATAATATTTGTGATTTTTTGTTTTTTTTTTTGGTGGGTTTTCAGTTTTCTTGTTGCAGGCGATCTGCAAGTTCATAGGGGTCAGTGGGGCTGGAAAGGGTCAGCTCGTATACCCTGGGACCTGGACCTAAGGGGTCCCATTTTCCAGAAAGTAGTAAGGCGAGTATCCCAAATAAAACAGACTACAATAAACAGTGTCTCATTTGAAATTTAAAAATTGAGGCCATTTTTGGTAAAACCAGAATCCACCAAAAGTCACGTCTCTAGCCAAAAAACGTCAAATATGATCTTATATGATATTCTTAAGATTTCTTTTTTCATCTTAAAAAGAACTTAAAAAAGAGGGTAAGCCATACCCCTATATCACCCGGTATATTTAATTAAAAGTAGTTGCGTCTTAATTTTGCCAGGCAATGTTTTTGTAATCTATTTGACTCTCCTGTATTATTCATAAAAATTTGGTTTTATCAAAAAAAAAAAAGATAACCTGTAGATTTTATTGGTCATATATTATAATTCTCATGTAAACTTACCATTTTATTAATATCTACTTTTCCAATATTAAAAAAAAAAAATTAAAAACATTGCAAAAGAAAAGAATAAGCACAAAAACATTTTGGGACTTAAACCTTAAGAGTAAAGTATGTTGGTAGGTACTAAATCAAAAACAATGTGTTGCTATAATTTTTTAAATTTATTCTAATACTAAGTAGTAATTTTTAATAATAAATTGTAATAAAAAATTAAAATTAAAACAATAACTTAAAGGGTCTAATTGTACAATTTCTTTTATAAAAAATCCATTATAACGTACCCACTCAACGTACATTCACATCCGTACCCACCCTAAAGGGTTACTCGGGCACTTGCTACATTTAATAACTCGCGTCTAGAGACACTCCGGATAATATGGCTGGCGAGCTTCTTGACAGTGTTGACACATGAAACATACTTTATTATGCAGGATTTCGGCTAAAAATACATTTTAATGCAATAATTTGGGGCATTTTTTGATACGTCCCCGCATTTTCACGTCTGAAATATAATTGAGGAAAATAAAAAGCCGCTTTGCTAACCAGAACTAACCATGACCTACTAGAATTTAGGCTTTTGAATTTGTCTAATTTATCCCTACATAGAAGTTATTAACAAAATTTTAACGACGTATTAGAAAAATCCTGGGGAATATATAATTGCACTTAAAAAAATTTATAACTTCTAGCATATCAAAAATTATAAAAATTTTGTTAATAGATTCTGTAGGGATAATTTATATAAATTTAGAAGCCCTAAGTTCTAGTCGGTCATGGTTAGTTCTGGTTAGCAAAGCGGCTTTTTATTTTCCCCAATTATATTTCAGCCGTGAAAATGCATGGACGTATTAGAAAAGACCCTAAATTATTACTTTACATATAAAAATTAAATTTTTTGGGTTATAACACTGTCAAGAAGCTCGCCAGCCATATTATCCGGGGTGTCTCCAGACGCGAGTCATTTAATATCATGAACTACTAGAGGCCGAACTATGTGGGTCAGAGAGGAACTCAAATTGCCACCTAAAAATACCGCGAAAGTATTTTTAACGTTTTAGAAGAATTTATAATATTCTTTTTCTAAATTCACAAGTGGTAACGTGACCTGTGCTGGTGAAAATATATACATACTTAGTGAGGACACAAAAAGTGAGGACAGTATAGCTAGTTCGCCTCAGAGCTAAAAAATAGCGTTGAAATAAAAAAAAAATGTGAGCGTTTCCCATGTACTGTGTTTTGGGTTAATATGTATCTTATACTTAACATAAAATGCTCGGTAATAGCCAGTTAGTAAAGTAAATTTATTTTTGTTTTATTCTAAACATCCTGTATAAAGTGACGGACACGTAGTAAATGTTTTTGAATGCGTATTTTTATCTAAACAGCTGATTTACTTGCCAAAAAAATACGCGTTTATTTTTGTAATATTTTCGTAAAAATATACTAAATGACATAGAAAATGCAACACCCAGAATTATTTGATGAAATTTGATAAACAAATTGTAAAAATATTTGCTATCATGGAAGTATACGCTGATAAAATTTTGAGGGCATTTCGAGGAGTACTTTATATCAGGACCAGATCAATATGAATATATTTACGTAATATTCAGTGATTTTTCCGTGTTGAATTTGTTTGGTACCATTTGTTTTATTTTATTATCATGCTTAGAGTTCGCAGACGCGCTAATTTCACTCAACTTTTCGAGTTTAAGAGGGGTCGGATAATCATGTGGTTACGAGAAGGCCGAAATCCACGAGTTAAAAATATTGGACGCCAAGGACAGACTACAGAACGACAAGATCGTTATTTGAGGCAACTAGCACTTGGCGAGTGTGGTGAGCTGGTGTAGTGACAGCGCACCAGCCTCTCACCGTTGAATACCCGGGTTTGAATCCCGCATTATCCATTGGACTCTTTCATAGCTCGCCACCTCATAGAAGGCAATGTCAAACCACTGTGTAGTATTTCTGCCTAGTAAACCATCTCACATGTGCTTCGAAAGGCACGTTAAGCCGGTGGTGTCCATAGCTGTGTCTAGTTGATACGCAACACAGATATGTGCGAAAGGGCGCCTACACTCTAAGTAGAGTATGGCACAGCAAGAAGAAAAGAAGCACTTACAATTAGAGATCGATTTTCCACGACAGAACTAGATGCGGACCAGTGATATGATGCTGTCGGAAGGGCAATAACTATAATAACAATTTATCGCCGATGAAGGTCTTTTGGACTGCTTTCTACTTGAATGGAATATGTAATGGAACAAGTGCAAGAGTAAGGAGGAGACGTGGTGAAAGACGGAACGTCCAATTTTCCATTGAACAGCATATTCATCGCACTGTGGATGTTATAGTATGGGGTGCCATTGCTTACGGCAGCAAGTCACTTTTAGTGTTCATTCAAGGTAGCATAACTGCCCAGCACTATATCCACGAAGTTATACAACCACATCTGCTTCCATATTTGGAAACATTGCAGGGTCCACTTTTTCAGCAGAAAATTGCACGACCGCATATCGCCCGTGTTAGTTTAGACTTTTTAAAAGCATCCTGTATAAATCTGCTTCAGTAGCCTTCTCGATCTACAGACCTTCCCCCCATCAAACATTTATGGGATATGATGAGAAGAAGGTTGCCAAAATCACCGCACTCTCCACAAACATTGGTGCGTCGCTGAGCGGAACATAGGAAACCCCATGTAAATTTTAAAGGTGTTAATTATTGGCTCCCCTGTACATTTTACAGAAAAAATAGTAAGATAACTTTTTGAAGAGACCATTCTGACAGACCCTTGTGCCAAGTTTCAAAAAGTTTTAATAATAATAATCATTCAATTAAATGTAAATGCAAAATTATCAAATTTTCGGTTCAGGTAAAACAAAACAGACACCAGCAACCAGCAAACAATTTGTTATAAGGCTTTGTCAAATCTAACGAACAAAGGATTTTTTTTTCGTTTCATTAATCCCACAACCATTACATTTAAAGTAAAAGACGTTAACATATTTTTTTATCAAACCTTTTATTTAATGTAACAATTAAGTTTAACTAATAAAAATTATTACTATCGATCATTAAAAAAATAAATTTATCATACTAGAATTTAATTAAACCAATAGCAGTATCTAAAATATTTTCAGATTATTTTCCCATCAAACCTATCTGGTTCATTTCAACCATTAAATGTATTGTCAGTAAATTCGAGTACAAAGCCATCGCAATAAATAATTGTACATGTTTAACTCAGAAGATCGAAAATAGATCCGAACTGAGAGAACTGAACTCTTAATATTTTACTAGGTGTGCAAAAATAAAATGAAATAAAATACAATCACTTTTTTAAAAATAATAGAGAATCACATAGAAACATTAATTAATCAAATGTTCAAACAACCCCCATTAACAGCTAAACAATATCCCAACCGATCATAAAATTTATTTCTAACGTTGCTAAGTTGAAATTGCGAAATTTTATTACATTCTAACGAAATAGCGTTTTGTAGCTGGTTTAGATTCTCAAATTTTACACTTTTATAAATGACACTTTTTAAGTGACCCCACAGAAAGAAGTCATTCGGTGAAAGATCAGGTGACCTGGCTGGCCAAAGTATTAGGTACCGTGGACCAAGAATATTGCCATTTAAAGCATTTTCCAGGTACCCTCTGACCATACGGGCATTATGGGCGGGGCAACCATCCATTTGGTACCAGATCCTTTGATCTTCCCGAACAACTTCCAAGGCGGGTCCAATTTGATTTTGAAATAAGACCAAATAGGTTTCTGCTGTCAGCTTATAGTTGATAAAAAGGGTCCAATGATATGGTGTCCGATAATTCGTACTAATACTTTTGTTTTTTGGGGATATTGTGTCCGAGTACGAACAAAGCGATGTTCATTTTCTTGGCTCCAATACCGGCAATTCTGAACATTTGGTTCATTGTTGAGGGTGAATGTACATTCATCGGTAAAACAAACATTTCTTAAAAAATTCCTATCGTTATTTGCTTTTTCCATCATTTTAAAATAAAATGCCATTATTTGCTCTTCATCTTCATCCTGAAGCTTTGATGTATTTCAAATTTATACGAACAATTTTTGCGTTTTTTCAAAGTGCACAATACCGTTGTATGATGTTTATTTACCTCTTGCCTAAGAACCCTCGTTCTAACCATTTTGTTTTCCTCCACACTCAGTAGAATATTAAGATATCTGTTCTCTCTTTATTCGGCTCTTCTATTTTCGATATCCTGACTTGAACAATTACAATTATTTATGACGGTACCTTTGGTCTCGAACTAACTGACAGTACGTTTAATAGTTGAAATGGACGGAATGGGCTTGGTGGGGAAATAAACTGAAAACATTTCAGATAATGCTCTAAAACTGTTTCCCGCATTGAAATTGAATAATTCATATTTTTTTTTAATACCGACTGTCACCGATTTGTTAACACTTTTCCTTATGTCAGGGACAATATTTATTTTACTGGTGCCTGTTTGGTTTTACCTGAACCGAAAATTTGGTAATTTTCCAATTACATTTAATTGAATAATTAAAGATTCGCTTATTAAAATTTTTGAAACTTGGTACGAGGACTTGTCAGATTGGTCTCTTCAAAAAGTTATCTTACATTTTTTCTGTAAAATGTACAGGAAAGCCAATAATTGACCCCCTTAATATTTACATGGGATTTCCTATGTTCCGGCGACGCACCACCCTGTATGTAAAACGGTTGTGAGGTTCTAAAAAAACTAATTTTAATTTCACCTAGGTGCTTTTTTTGAAATGTTAAAATACTAAAACCAGAATTATTTAAACAGTGACCACCCCAGTTGTAACTCACCTTATATTACCAACAAGTAAATAAAGTAAAGCAACTAAGTCTCGTTGTTATGATCCCAAGTATTAAACTTAGGATTAAATATAAATTACCACTTAAAAAATAAAATTATTTTTTTATAAGGTTATATTAACATTCCTAATCCATTTACACGGCATCATCTTTTATGTGAGCAGCTTATACAATCTAAATTGATGAACAAGTCGATCTAATCAAAACGTTTTGTCTGCTGTAATTTATAATCATTCACTATATAAAGATAGCGACTACACGAGGATATCTCAGTCTCAATTTAGTCTCGAAAAGATATCTCGTTCTCGTTTAAGGTTACTGTGTTACAGTTACTGCCGGACAAGGTTATTTTAAAAGGTAATACAACAATTATTTAGTTATTTTGGTATTGACATATTGGATGTTTTTAATTTATTTTTAAAAGAAATCAGTCCTAAAATATTTTTTTTAAGTGTTTATTTTAAATTAACCATAATATTAAAATATATATATATATATATATATATATATATATATATATATATATATATATATATATATATATATATATATATATATATATATATATATATATATATATATATATATATATATATATATATATATATATATATATATATATATATATATATATATATATATATATATATATATATATAATATATATATATATATATATATATATATATATATATATATATATATATATATATATATATATATATATATACCTGAAGAAAACATATATTATTTACATTATCAACAATTATTGGTAAATATATTATATATAAGGATATTATATTTTCCTTTTTTAAAAATTTTTGTTTTTTGGGTTTAACTTTTAAAAAATTTTTTAAAGGGGAATTAGATATTTACCCAACTATTTTTACGTGGCATTGTGAAACCCTTGTTTCAAAGTTCTTTTAAAAAATCCTTAATTATAAAACTGAAACAAATTTTAAAAAGTATAACAATACATTATAAAAAAGAAAAAAATTTATTATAGTTTTTTAAAACAGATATAATTAAAAAATTAATTGGTTTTAAAAATTAAACTATAATACGTTAAATGTATGTATATACATTCCTGGAAAGAAAACCAATTGCAAAAAAATTGGGAAAAAAGGAAACCATAAATAAATGAACTAAAAATTTATAAAAATTAGTGACCAACAAAACGGGCCAGGAAACCTTATAAATGTAAACCCAAGATAATAACGCTCATACGCAGTATTTTAAAATACGTCCCAATTAAATCACTGGTTTTAAAAACGTTTAATATTCGGTGTGGGTTTTTTGTGGTGTTGGAACAAAAACCTTTTTATAGTCCAGATAGTTTTTAATTTTTTTAGGACAATATTTGTTGTTTTTTTTTTAAATAAGAAGTATTTTTTTGGTCCCAATGTGACTATTTTTAACTATTTAATTAAATTGTAGTATATTTGGCTTAAATTGTCAATGTCTTTTTTGTTATTTACGCAATTGCTATTTTGATATGAATCATTTCCTTTACAGTTAACTTATGGTAGTTTTTATCAAAATCTAATATTTTTGTTTCTGCAAAGTTGAAGAAATGTTTTGTTTCGTGTTCGTGTTTGTGCAATGCGGTAGATGCGGTTTTGTGATATTTGTGACCATTTAAGCGATTGCAAGATGTTGGGTTGTCACATACAGGGTGCCAGACCGAGTGATTTATTGGGATCGGAAACCGTAAAGAGATCGGTAAATTATGAAAAGCCGCAAGGTGCCTAACATTATGCCGAATAGAAAATTGTAAAATCAAGTATGGAATTTCCGAAAAAACCGAAATTTGCTGATTTCGTTTTTATTTTTCTGACGTTATTTAAAGATATGGAAAAACAAAGACACTTTTTTCATGGCCACTTTTAGTTTATAAAACAGCGTTGAAAAAAATTTTTTTACGACGTGTTTTCGTTAGACCTCATCAACTTTATTTTTCTAAGTACGGACCTGCCCTTTAATTTTTTTGAACCTCTTATTATCCTAATTACAAAAATGTATAACATTTAAAATTTATTAACAAAATGGAACGCCCCTGTAAGAAATGAGGTGTGTTCCTTGTCTTACTCATTGTCTCTTATGGAAAATATGTTTATTTAACAGAAAAATATTAAGTGTTATACATCATTGTAATTGGGATTTTAACTGCTTCAAAAAAATGCAATAAAAAATGAAGTGCCGCATTTAAAAAAATAAAGTTGATGATGGTCTAACGAAAACGAAACGTCGTACGGAAAATCTCTTTACGCTGTTTTGTAGAACTTAAAAAGTGGCCATGAAAAAGTGTCTTTTGTTTTTCCATATCTTTTTAAATAACGTCAGAAAAAAATTAAAACGAAATCAGCAAATTTCGTTTTTTTCCGGATATCTCCGGAAGTACTCGGAATTTTACAACTTTCTACTCGGCATGTTGTTAGGCACCTAAATGAGCAACTTTGCCCAAATTTAACCGACTTCGTATCTCTTACGGTTTCCGAGATCCCCATGCATGCACTCGAATATATATACAGGGTGCCACAGATTTTCGCATTGATGGTTTCAAGCCATGAAGTCGGTTAAGCAAAGTTAAAATATTTTATTAAAGACGATTAGAAGTTTGTAAATTCAGTACTTCGAGATATCCGGAAAACCGAAATTTGCTGATTTCGTTTTTTTTTTCTGAGTTATTTAAAAGATATGCAAAAACAAAAGACCTTTCATGGCCACTTCAAGCTCTACAAAACAGCGTTGAGAGATTTTTTCGGACGTTTCGTTTTCGTTAAACCATCATCAACTATTTTTTAAATGCGCATAATTGTTTATTGCATTTTTTTAAAGCAGTTATAATTCAATTACAACGATGTATAACACTTAATATTTTTTGTTAAATAAACATATTTTTTAAAGAATAGTAAGACAAGGCGCACATCATTTCTTGGGGGGCGTTCATATTTGTTAATAAATATTAAGTTTTTAAAATTTTGTTAGGGGTTAATAAAGGTTAAAAAAAATTCCGGTCCGTATTTAAAAAATAAAGTTATGATGGTCTAAAAAGAAAGCTGGAAAATTTAATTTTTAATTAAAAAAATAAAATTTTTTTTTTATTTTTTGATAAAAAATAAAAAAAATAAATTTTTTTTTTTTATTTTTTAATAAATAATTTAAATTTTAAAATTTATTTTTAAATAAAAATTTATATTTTTATTTATTAAAATAATATAAATTTATTATATATATATATATATATATATATATATATATATATATATATATATATATATATATATATATATATATATATATATATATATATATATATATATATATTATTATATATATATATATTTAAAATATATATATATATATATATATATATATATATAAAAGGGTGAATTATATATATTTAAAAAAGAATAACCGTAACCCAAAATTTTATCTAAATGGGTTTAAATTGTAAATTCAGTACCGGGATAACCGGAAAAAAACGAAATTGCGATTTCGTTTTAATTTTCGACGTTAAAAAGATATGGAAAAACAAAAGACACTTTTTTATGGCCACTTTTTAAGGTCTATAAAACAGGTAAAGAGATTTTCCGTACGACGTTTCGTTTTCGTTAGACCATCATCAACTTTTTTTTTTTAAATGCGGCACTTCATTTTTTTTATTGCATTTTTTTAAGCAGTTAAAATCCCAATTAAATGATGTTAAACTTAATATTTTTCTGTTAAATAAACATATTTTCCATAAGAGACAATGATAAGACAAGGAACACACATCATTTCTTATAGGGGCGTTCCATATTTGTTAATAAAATTAAGTGTTAACATTTTTGTAATTAGGATAATAAGAGGTTCAAAAAAATTAAATAAAAAACCCAGGTCCTATTTAAAAAAATAAAGTTGATGAGGGTCTAAGAAAACGAAACTCGTACAGAAAATATTTCAACGCTGTTTTATAAGTTTAAAAAAGTCCATAGAAAGTGTCTTTTGTTTTTCCTTCTTTTTAAAAACGTCGAAAAAAATAAAAACGAAATCAGCAAATTTGGGTTTTTTTTTCGGATATCTCCGGAAGTATTTAAACAATTTTTCGGCATAATGTTGGCACCAAAAATGCGCAACTTTGCCAAAATTTCCGGTTCTCTTACGGTTTCCGATATCCCCATGCATGCACTCGAATCTGTGGCACCCTGTATATATTTGTTTGGTCAATTTGAACATGGGATTGCGTAAACAACATTTGATTTTTTTTTGTGAGGTGTTCGGCATTTTAATTTTGTAAACAACTGACTTACTAAGTTCTGCCCTTTGTGGCATATCGTTATATTATGTTTGTTTAAAATATATTTAATTTTTTCAGATAAATTACTTGTGTATGGCATAGCTATATACTTTTTATCTTCCACATTTTCTGGTTTATTTTTAGACGTTTCCTTGTTGTAAAATTTGTGTATTCTTTGTTTTATTATTCTATTAATGACTTTCATAGGAAAATTGTTATTTTGTAAAACAGCTCTGACTTTATTTAGTGCTTTGTCTCTATATTCAGGAGATGTTAACTGAATTGCCCTATCTGCTAGTCCTATAATGACACTATTTTTTAGATTTGACGGGTGGTTTGAATTGTAATTAAGCTATCTTCCAGACCATGTTGGTTTGGTGTACCAAATTGTTTTTAATTTATGGTTCTCTTGATTTCTTATAATTGTCAAATCCAAGAAATTTATTCTGCCATCTATCTCTAGTTTATTTAGTTGGTTTATACCACGTTCTGTGTAACGGCAAGGCCGTATGTAGGTTTTTCAAAATTTTGTATATAAAAAGTGAAACATAGGACCCACACCAAATATATACTAAGTGCTACTAGCCTTAAGCGGTGAAAAAATAGTTGGATTTTGCGAAAAAAAGTTTAAAAGCGAATCTTCTATTTGTTTTTATTTGTGAATTTGATCAAATTTTATTTTCAAATCACAAACTTTTCAAAACTATTTGTGTTTTTCTAAAAATCACAGCCAGTTAAAAATTTTTCACTCAAAAATTTTTATGCAAACATTTTGGATCCCTCTAATTTTAAGAAAAATGCAGAAATCTTTGCGAAATTCCCGATTTATTGATAAAATTTGATTAAATTCGAAAAAAAATACAAATGGAGGAATCGAAAAGTTTGATTTTCCTGGGGAATCCCAAAAAAATCAACTTTTTTGCAAATTCCAGATTAAATTGAATTTTCTTTGCCAAAGTGTTTTCCTTAAGGTCAACAGCATTTGGTATGTATTTGGTGTGAATCCTATGTCTTACCTTTTAGATAAAAATTATTAAAAATACTAGCTCTGGTAAATCACTGGCACATTTAAGTTTTAAATGGGATTACCGTTAGATTTTCTTTTATTTCGATATGATTTATCATTCTAAATACAACGACGCCTAAAGCCTAGTCCAGACCTACATACATTTGCCCGCCAACATTAAAACATTTGTATAAAAACTGTATAAAAGCTGTTTAAAATGTGTTTGCAAACATTTGTTTAAAAATATTTAAAAACAGTGTTTTTATTCGCCAAAAACTAGTTTGGACGCATTGGGGCAAATGTATTTATCTATTAAACCTGATTTTACTTTTTATTGTTATTAATATTTAAAGACTGAGCGCTAGTTACCTTTATGAAGCTTTCGTTTGATAATGTATGTATTAAAAACTCACTGTTTTATAAATTAATTAATTATATGAAAAAGTAAAACTGTTTTCATTTATAGTTAAAAATGAACTTCCAAAGTAAGGACCACCTAATTATAAATGTATATTTATTTGTTTTATCAGTGGCGCTTGTAATTTTGTGATTTTGGTTAGTTGTGGTTGTATATGTATCCAGCACAAATGCCCGCTACTGCCTCACTGCTTTATGACATGTTTTTTTCTTTGGTCTGGACTCAATTGCAACCTAGTTTTTAATAAATATTTATCGAAACAAAACACCTAAACAAATGTTCAAATGTTTTGTTTGCGGACAACTGTTTTTAAGCATTTGTTTGCGGGCAAATGTCTGTAGGTCTGGACTAGCCTTAATGCGTAATTTTTTGGCACTTCACCAGGGCCGTATTTAGGCGGTGGCGAGATGGGCGCCCGCCAAAGGCGCAGCTTCCTGGAGGGCGCAAAATCGGCTATGAAAAAAAAGGTTTTCATCATTTGTCAGCACCGTAGTCAAATTATTATTTTTTAAACAATTTTTAACCTAAATGCTTAATTTAATGATATTCAAAATATTAAGACTAAAAAATGTATGACTTATTAAAAAGATATCAATTTTGATGCCTACAGCGGGAATGTTACTCTTTGATTTTTTTAATATTTAAGCTGCAGATAAATTGTTTGTTGTTTATAAATCGGGGGCAGTTCTTTTTTTTGCATATTATTTAATTTATTAAAGTATAAATGTTACGTTTTAGTAAGCCTGCTATGCACAGTATTTTTGTAACTTCAATTTTATAGTTGAGAAAATTTATTGTAAGTTTAATCATCCACAAATAAGGATGTATAGTTAATTTACATTCCACTTCTTTCAGTCAGATACAAGCACTTTTTTTTATGTAAATTATGTCTCTTTCAAATAGTAGGCTAATATTTTCATATAAAGAAAATATAGAATTTGACACAAATTTCACCACAAAATTGGTATTTTAAAGAAACAACATTCTCGGTTTAAAAACTTTAAACCTATAACTTTGCACTTTAAATTTTTTATAGTTTTATTAATTTCCAGGAAAACCTCCGTGATCCCCGTTTTCGTTGGGGGGTATTCCATATTCCCCAAATCACCCGGTGTGTGGGGGGGAGGGGCGCAAATCTTAAGCCCCGCCAAGGGCGCGGCCATACTTAGATACGGCCCTGCACTTCACCATCAAAATATTTATATTTTTTTAAATTCCAGTCTAGACTACTTTGACTATGTTAAATCCGTCAATTCTGTATCAAGCTGCCGTGAAAAAATAAATTAACTCGTCCTTTGTTTTTATAGCTTCGTTGGACGAGCTTAACGACACTAAAAAATGATGCTTATACCGATTTACAATAGAATAAATAAATTATTATGAGTATTTTAGAAACACTGTTACCCTAAATGCCGACTATATGGTACAAATCTATTTCAAACAAATTTGTCTTTAAGGATATGCTAACGAATCACCTTCGTTTGAGTAAAAAAAAACTAATGTAAATAAAAAGGATTTTGGAACCTTTTACTCCATCCGGAAAAGCATTAAAAGCAAAAGACAATTAAACCTATTTCCATGGCAATTTAATTCAAAATTAACCGTTTTAACGTATTTATGGCACTCTTGATTGAAATTCAGGACACTTATATATTTCAACGCCAAATTTGAAAAATTATCATTGTATTTAGAATGTAATATTCTAACAAAATAAAAGGGTAATTTAAAATTAAATCGACTTCAAAAGGAAGTAACTCAAAATTTTATTATAATAATAAATTATATATATATATATATATATATATATATATATATATATATATATATATATATATATATATATATATATATATATATATATATATATAAATTAATTTGGGATTCGGTCTAGGGCTGAAGTAAAACTCTTTTTTTACTAAACGCCGAGCTTTGAAATTTTTTTTTCTTTTTCAAAGTACAATATAAAGAAAATCTTTTACAATCAAAAATAATCTACAAATGCAACTTATTGTTTTAAAACGGTAATATTTAACAATAAAACTTACATGCAAAGTGAGTTTTCTTAAGGCTAGAGTCATTATAAGAAAAAATCAATTTATTGTTTTACATCTTAGTGCTCATATTTTTGAATTTAAATTTTCTTAACAATTATACATTTTAGTGTTTTCTAGAACATCTGAGAAATACTGTTAAGTTAATACATATCGAAATCAATATCGGTAGTGGTATTATCAGGACAACATTCCTTTGTAGGTTTTTTCCTTTTTTTTATTTGCGAAAAATATGTGTACAGTGTGAATGTCGGAAATTTTACAGAAAATTCTTTTAAAAAATTATTTAGGATTTTTCTTTCTTTATATTTTATTATACAATTATTATAAAAATAAGGATGGATACAAAATTTTTTTTCTTTTTCCTAAATTAATTATCGTTTTGTTTTAAGTTTTCTAAGAGGCTGGAATAAATTATGCTCAGATCGTCAATATCTTTTCTTTTATTCATGCAACAACTATCCAGGAAAATCTCCACCATTTCTAAAAACTGTCTTTTGTTTTTGTTCTTTTCTGTATTAAGTACCTTTGCATTAGCAAAATCTATGTTATGATTGGTCATAAGGACATGTTCTGATAGGGTACATGTTTTTTTATTGAGTCTGCAATCGCTCTTATGTCTGGTAATGCGTTGCTGTAAAACAGTGGAAGTTTGTCCTATATAGTTACTGTTGCATTCTATGCATTGAAGAGAGTAAACAACATTCGATTTTTTAAATCACTATCTGTATCTTTTAGCCTGGAAAAAGTGTTTCCAATTTTTAAAATTTGTTTTCCACTTATTTTAAGGCCTGTATGTTTAGTTAAAATTTTTGAAAATTTGTGAAAAGTTTCACCGCAATATGGCAGTGAAAAATAATAAGAGGGTTGATTCTCAGTTGATAAGGCACTAATATTTCGAGAAATGTTAGTTGGTTGGTTATTAGATAAATTATAGATTATATACATATATTTATAAAATTTAAATGTTTTATTAAACAGAAAATACGAACAGAATAAATTAAAAGGAAATTGAAAAACATTGTTCCACATAGTGACCTAAAAACTTTTGTTGACATTGACTATTTTATCTCCTGTCACTTAATAATATGACTATCAGAATATAACATTTTTTGACGTTTGGTAACAATAAAAACCCGTTTTTACGTTTTGTCAACAATATAAACTTACGATGCGATTTTTGATTTCTGCAGTACAATAATAACAAAGCTGTAAATAAGTCTATACAGTTTTTCCTTGTGGCGCAATTCTTAGGTCTTTGGGGATGCTTTTGAGCGAAAAAAAGTTTATCAGCATTAATAGGTGGGAAGGGCTGAATATGGCCATTCAAAGTTCATCGGAATGGGAAAACTCGTACCTATCATTGCATATGAGTTTGGGTCCATTCTGATTTTTATAGAATATTAAAAAAAGGGATGGAAGTTTTTTTTCACAATATTTTGGGAGTATCTCATTAATTTATTGATATTTTTTGAAAAAATGGTTTGTTATTAACATTTCATTTTTATAACGAGACCTTAGCAAGTGTTCAATGATCCCAGAAAATTTCGTTCACCATCCTTCCTACGTTTTAATAAAAAAATGTTTTGCCCATCTGCATTTTTTAGCACACAACCACATCTATCCAGTGGGGAATATTATGGATTTTTCGACGGCCGTTTTTGAGAAAAATATTGGTATTGCGAAAAAAATGGTAAGGGTCTTTTTTATAAATTTCGAGGTGATCTTCATTTTTTGTTTGAACCAAAATTCTCTTATTACCATATTTTGGCAGATATTCGCGGAAAACTCATTTTTGGGACTTTGGGGGGCCATTTTCAGCGGGTTCCCACGTCGTCGGAAACATGATAAACTTTTTCTCGCTTGAAAGCATTTGCGAAGACCTAAAAATTGCGCCACAAATGAAAACTGTACATATTTATTTACAGCTTTGGGTCCTTTCAGGTCTGCAGTTACTGGACAATAAATAGAATGTTCCATTAAAAAATATCAATTTTCTTTCCTATCTCTTTTTTTTCATTTTAAATAATTTTTTACCTGTTCTTTCATAGTCTGCCCGACAAGATCTTTATTTTTTATTTATTTTTTTAATACGAGGAAATCTGTAATATGGTCTTGTTTAGTTTTCGTCCAATGACCCTGTATATCAGGAGACTAACGAGTGAAAAAGTCCAACGTTTTCTTTTTATTTTGATGTTTGGAAATAGTACTATAATCTTAATAAGAAAGATAGTTTTACCATAGTAAGGGAACAAAATATTATAATATATTACATTTATTTTTAGTACCAAAACAAATTAAAACAAAGATGCCAAGTTTAGAACAAGAAGTTCCTTTTAAAAAGGCCACCTTTGGTATGGGTTGCTTTTGGGCCAATGATGCATTGTTTGGTGCACAACCAGGCGTACTGCGCACAAGAGTAGGCTACTCTGGAGGAACTACACCAAACCCGGTTTACAAGAAAATGTAAGTACTAAAAAGTCTTGGCAATTCAAAATTGTTAATAAAGAGGTTTTGTTAGGATTGTAAAAAAACAGATTACAAACACCTTCAATTAAGACATGGGGCTTAAAATGCAGGTTTTTGTAACAAATAAATATGTTTTTTATAAAATAGTATAGTTCATGAAGCTTTAAAACTTTTTATTTTATACTGTACTGTAAAATACACTTTTGGATACTTGGATTTAGTTCGGAAAATAAACTTTTACAGTATTGAGACCGGTAAACGGTTTAACGCACTGTAAATTCTTTCTCATACCGTTTTGCCGATTATTTTGGTACTAGCTGCCCTGTAGCGTCATTAGATTTTTGCAAAATTTAACCAGGAATCAGATTTCCACAATCTTCTTCCATTTCGTCAATTTTGCCAAAAATTATTGTAAAATAACACTAATTTTTAAATTACTTTGCTTTTCACCTTGACATATATAAAAACAGAACAGTTGCGTTTCCTGGATATATCAACGCAATTATTTCGTCAAATTTAAATTTTATGTTAGTACTGACAATGTTTCCGCCAGTAAACAAAAATCTTAAAATCGGTTTCCAACGCAGACAATCAATTATCTTGTAGATATACAAAGTGGATTAATAATACGTTATTATTTCAAGGCATACATTTCGACAGTACAGTATGACATAAAATATTGTACATTATTAGTCCGAAAAACCTTTAAAGTATTTGTTTTGAAGATCATACTCATTCTGTAATTTCATTTTCCGGACTTATAACGTAATAGTATATTTCATTATCTACCTGAAAACAACATAAACAAAAAACATGAATTAAGAAAATTACGATTATTTATTTTTATTTTTAAAACAGTAAAACAAATTAACAAAAAAAAATTACAAGCTAATTAAATCTAAGAAAATTAATTTTGGACGGAACCGTTATGATTAATGGTTATATTTATTGTACAATTCGTATTATTGTTGAAGCTCAATCCCTTTTGCATTTCTTTTTGTTGAACTAAAGATGTTAAAGCGGAGTGTTCCTGTATGTTTTGGTTCTCTTGATTAACTGGTTCTGTTTTTGCTGCGTTAGATATATATTATTTGATACTATTTGCATCATGACATCAGTCTATCAAACGTTTGGCTTTGACCTTTCTTGTACTAATCTACACTAAATAAATAATTATGACAAAGAACGGCCTTGAAGCGATTATTAAAATTTAAACTAGTTATTTAATTAATATGTAGTTTTTGACCTACATATTAACATATAAATAGTATTTTCCGTATATTTTGAAGCTGTAATATTCGCATGGATGGTCGTAAGACTCACAGGGAAAATAGGAACAAATGTATTTCTAACTATTATAAACGCTTCTAGGGAAAGTCTAGTTTTAGTTTTTCATACAGAATAATATTCTACCGGGTATAGTTTTCTAGTTTTGTTTCGAACCACCCAGATCAACCATTTCAACCAATATCGGCGCCAATGATATATGTTATTAGGTTTTTGTCGCCAAATAAAGAAAATGCAGAAGAGAGTGTCAACGTGTTATATAATGGATGGAAATTAGGTATCACAGGAAAGCGCTTTTGGCTAAACAGCCATTATCAATGCTACTTGTCAGACAAAAGGTCTAAACAAACGGCTCCCACACATGCCAAAAATAAAACTCGGATCAAAAATTAATTAAGACCAGCATTGGTCTTGAAATTTTAACAAAGGTTTAAGAAGGTTGGCCTCTTTTCTATCAAACAGATGTACGTCAAGGGGCCTTTTCCTTATTTTCAATACGTGTACTTGTTCCTCATTGTCAAATGCCTCAATAACTCATAGACAAGGAAGTTTAAAGATGTTTGAAAGCCCAATACTGTAGAACAAAATTGTCCAGGCGTGCAGGGCAGCGGGAATAAGGGGATTATCCCCGCGGAGTTTGCGCAATGAATAATATGTCAGGGCCGGACTTCCATAATTCTTTGTTACTATCTATAAAGTTGACATCATTAAATGTCAAATTCAAGCATTCGCTGTTTTTTTTTGCACAAAATTGTTGGTTATTAAACGATACTACCATAGAATATTTAAAATTATTGTGTAATATTGGGTAATATTGGGTTTTATATCATCTGATATAAGATGGAAAGAATAAATGGCGCCACTTTGCAGCCTTTTCTTTAAATGAACGATATTTTTGGGAGTTTTGTATTTTTACCAAAAATCTTTGTAAATAAATAAAAACACGACTTTTTATAATAAATTTCAAACATTGTATAATAGTTTCATGTACTTATCACCAATTTTGTGATAAAAGAAGGGCAAGATAGTGTAAATGAGTTTAATCTAATCCTAAGATTCTGGTTGTACATTAAAAAGTGAAATTTTTTACAACTGCTTTTTAGGCATATACTTTTCACTAATAACAAACATTCATGAGACAGAATAACAGTGGTTGAAAATGTTTAGTAACCTTTAGTACCTAGGTATCCATTGTAACAGTATCCATTAAATATTATGTGTCTACAGTATGACGAGCTCAAAAAGTTGATAATGTAAGTTTAAGAAACCAAAATCTAATTTCTTTTAAACAAATACAAAAATGAAACTTGGTTGTTGTGTGCACGTAAGAATTTAGGAAATGAAGAGACTTTTTTTCGGGGAAATTTTTATTAAAAAATCCCCGCAGAGCGCCGGTAAAACCATCATCAGTGCTATCTACAAGCAAGAAATGAACTTTAAAAGAAAGATTGAAAAATTTTGTTGGAATATTTTAAAAGGGAAATTTTAAAAAAGTATTTTAGTGATTTTTTTTAAAATTTTTTTTATATTTTAAAATTTATTTTGGGAAATTAAACATTAAATATAGTATATCAATGTGAAGTGATGAATTTAGTATACTTGGTATGTTAAAGAAAAAAAAAAAAAAAAAAAGTTCAAAACTTCTCGTCGTCAAGAGGAGCCGCAGCAAATTTGAGCCAACAAAAATTTAGAGGGCTTCAATAAAATATCACGTTATTACACAAATTTAAAATAAAAAACAAATAACATTAATATTTGTTACATTATCCCTTATTAAAGGGTGAAATTTAAAAAAAAAAAAAAAAAAAAATTTAAAAACATACCATTTTGTGGAAAGACGAACATGTGATTATGTTAGGTTAGGAACCAGTTGTACTGACGTATAAAAAAGGATAGACAATCAATTTTAAAGGGTATAGAAAAGGGAAATACTACTCCGAGGTTGTTTAAAAGTGGTTGTTAAGAACTGTAAAATTATTATGTTTAAAGGCTGTGTTCGAGAAATGGGATCAAAAAACAATTTTAAGTAATGAAAATTTGTTATAACTTTAATACAATTAAGAAATCGTAATTTGTAGTAAATCATGACAAATGTGAAAATATTTTGAAAAAAGGGGGGGGCGTTCAAGAATCGATTGAGATATTTTATTTTGAAACTTTTAATATAACTGAGAAATTTTACTTTAAACAGAAACGTAAATTATAATGAACTATGAAAAAATTTGAAAATTGTTTTTTTTGAGAAACGTTACAGACTGAAAATTTGGTTTTTTAAATGAAAAAAAAAGAAAAAAAAATTTTAAAATTTTTTAAAAACCTTTTTAAAAAAAAAAAAAAAAAAATTTTGAAAAAGAAAAATTAATATCTAAAGGTCCCTAACTCATTCTCCCGACATTCCCAGGGGTCTAGCAAAGAAGCTCACAAGGTTGGGAAAATAGTAGAGGAGATGTTAGTGGAGTTAGGAAGGAAGCGGTGCGTTGTTAGATAGGGGATTATTATGGTTATAAGGAGGACATAGCGGAGAAGGAGGTTTTTTTGAGACCCCCAGGAATGGAGGTAGGCCGAGTGCAGCAGACAAATGAAAAACTTTAAATTAATTGACTGTTATGTTTGGGTAAAAAAAATTGTTTTTAATTAACAATTTTGATCCTTTAAAAGAATGTACTAAATTATTAAATGAAATAAAACTTCCTAAATGTAAACCTTATTTCTTTTTAATAATCCACAGAAATACACAATCATTGTGAAAATCATCTAAAAGATAGTTAAGATTGCCTTACTTTTCTCATTGCTATTTCCTATAAAATTTTCATTTTTTATTATTTATAAATGATATATTACTATTTATTTGGTTACCTAACGTTACGTCTCATAAGAAGCACCTAATTTAAATATAACAAATAATTACCTAAAGTAAAAAATGCCGCTAACCATGCTAACCACAACGAAAATTACGAATGATGAGACGACGACGATTGATGGTACAGCGCGGATATAGTTTCATAGGCGCCGCGCGCGCCTTTGCACCAGAAACGGTACTCCGGCTCCTATAAAAGTATGATGTGTTGCCTAACTACACACTGCTTTATCAGTGTGTAAGTAGGCAACACATTAAATTATTTCGTGGAATTTTGTTATTGCGCAGAATCGGCGGGGCCAACTCTGACAGTTATTTTCATACTGGGCTGGACATTTTTTGATCGAATGGGCCATAGCATTGGGCTTCCATACACCTTTAAACTTCCTTGATCATAGAGACTAAGGTAATTTTGTTAGTCTCGTCCAGTTAATCAGGGTTAAAGTACACATAGTGGCAGAAAAGCTATCTTTTCTTCCCACCAGTTGTCCCTTTTATGGGTATTAGCTTCTGATCCGAGGAATTGGACAGTATAATGCTACTTCTAGCTATAAACCACACGTAGTGCCATATACATCTCTTAAGAGTCTATCCAAAGAGGCCCCGAACTTCCCACTTTGTTTATTTTTTAATTCCTAAAGTGCCTAGAACGTGGGAAGTGCGACCTGCATAAGCTTTCTCTTTCCCTTCAAACTCCTAAATTGCTTAGAGACTTTTACTTTACCTAAGACACCCACGTTGGCTTTAATTCTTCGTGGACTGCCACAAGATAAAATATAATCGCCACTGATGAGCATACAGCTATTATTTCCTGCAATGTTTTATTTATAAAGGGTTTTTTTCCTGAATTGAATAGTATATTATGCAACAAGTTTTGAAAAAGACTCTTTGCACACGAGTATGAGGTTTGTGCACGAGCCGTAGGCGAGTGCTACAAGTCAGTTTCAAACGTGTTGCACACAATACTTTTTCTACGACTGCAGAAAATAAGGATTAACGATTTTTATGATTTTTAATCTTTTAACTTTTAACAGGACTGTGTGAAAATTTTTCATACGCCGTGTAAAAAGTTTTCACACGCTTGTGTCAAAAGTAAATGACAGAAAATTAAATATTTTTGACTGGTTGACACTAACGAGGTTAACATTAACGAATTGTTTATGAATTATTTAAAAAAAGTACACTTATTGCATCGTTTTCTAAATAAGGAATTTTATTAAATAAATTCAACAAATAATTAAAAAAACAACAGACATATTTCTTATTGTGTTTTTAATAAAACATTTAGTACTTCATGGTATTCTTGGAACACATTTACTCGTTTCATAGGCGAATAGGTAGGACTTGGAACTTCGCTAGTACTGACCGTAAATTTCGATGTTTAAGAACGTACAAATATGTAGTACTTGAAAACTATTTTATTTCTTTTTGTATTCCTCACAAGGGTTTAACGATGGTTGCATAAAATCAAGAGTTTCTTGTATCTTTTTAAACAGGTTATTTTCCAATAGATCTATACCAGCGTTCTTTACTAAATATTTTAAAAGTGGCAAGTTACTGTGTTGTTTATTTATTTCTTCGACACTTTCGCAAAATTTACACAAGCAATACTTTTTGTAAATATTGTCCATTGTAAATATAGAAATTTGTGACAACTTTTTGCATGAATTATTGTTTTGACAGTTTGCTTACGAGTAATAGTTGCTGCCACAGCCTTCTAGAATTCGTGAGTAAAATTATGGTTCAAACTCATAATATTATTATTTAATAATCTTTTCATATGACAATATTAAATGTAATAAAAAATATATTTACTTAAATTGTAGTAAGATTAGTGGCGGTTGAATATAAATCATATTAATATTAAAACCCTTCTTTGAGCAAACCATATTACTAAAGTTTAAGGTAACTCTACAAAAGACATAGGCATATGTGTATCTAATAATATATCACAAAATAGATAATTTTAAATAATATGTTTGTTCCTGTAACTTTAGTAGAACAATCTTTTTAAAAAAATAAGTTAGTAATATAAGTAATGTCTTACGGTAAATATCATGTTACTAAAGTTTACGGAATAAGTTACCTTCATTATCATTAGTGTTTAAAAACTACACTGTCATATTTTAAGTTAAGGATTTTAAGGGTAGTAGCCTCCGTCAAGATATATAGGTTTAGTATGTATTCTATTAACAAATAAAAAATTACAAAAGAATATAGGTTGACCCTATTACACCACAAAATATTACTTAAAATTCAGTTCTTCCTATGACTTTAGTAATAGCTCCAAACTCTAGACAGACAGTATGTAGTGTGTTACTTGTTATGGTATAATATTAAGCTACTAAAGTCCAAGGAACAGTAAAATTTTGCCAATAGTACCGGGAAACTTACAAAATATACTAACAGTACATTTTCTAAAGAGGACTTAACATTGTTTCTTGCTTTCCACCCCTAAAATTTTTGGTATGTGGTCCCGTCCTGTATCTTGAAGTTTCCGGCAAAAGATTTAGCGAGACGCTTGTAGCTTTCTCTTTTATTTCTGGCGGTGTACATTCAAATTCACTATCACTCTCCATTTTTACACAGCAAAAGATAATTTTTTCTAACAATACTTTTGACAGGTTAAAATTAAAATAAGTGTAATCAGGCATCCGAAAATCACGACCTACTTGATTCAAATTTTTGTGACCTTCGTGCTGTTTTTCCATCATTTTGGCCCAACCAGACCCAACCTATTTGAAAAAATTTCACAAAGTAGTATCATACATCATGTGAAATTAGTCATTTTCAGATCCTGTTTGACGTGCGTTTTTAGACACTTTTTATAGCAGTCGTAGAAAAAAATATTTTAATTAAAATTTAATTGACTAACTTAATGAGTAATTTTGTAGTAGCAATACAAACTCAATAGGATATACAATATAAAATGTCAGTATCTTAAAAGACTCTAACTTGTTATCTTATTTAATTTTAGTGAAAATACTGCATCTGGTCCTAGCACCTCCGTTGATTCTGACCCCAGTGCCAGTAATGCTAATCCCAGGTATAAATTTTACAAAAAGAGGTTTTTGGTATATGGGAAAGTGGATAATTTAATTTTTATTTCTTTTACTGTGTGACCCGGCAAACATTGTCCTGTTTAAACTATGAATATTGAATTCAAATTGGTATAATTAATTTAAAAAAATATTTCAAAAACATAGTGTTTATTATTCTTATGCTTTATGGTACACAACATTTTATCTATCTATCTATCCATTTATCTATCTATCTATCTAATTATTTCTAATTTTCCGCACAACTTGGCTATTGTTTTCTTTAATAAGAACCTTCTCTTGACAATAACAAACACAACAAAAAAGGAATTAGTAAAATCCGTCTAGCCGTTTACGCGTGATGGCGTGACCAACGGATATAGGGATTCATTTTATTTATGATGAATGCGCCAGATTTTCGCATACGTAGATGCCATCTTTTGGCAAAGTTTAAAAATATATCTTCGGAATACATATAGAAAACTGTCATTTAGCAAAAAGTTTGTCCACACATTCTTAGATAGCACACATTCTCTTGAAGATTATGTTTTTGTCTTTTTCTCATAGAGGACGCTACAGTAAATATACCGCCCCACTTGCATGGTAGTTTAGTTTTCATCAATTTTATAATCTTCCGCACAACTTTCCTAACCTTCTTCAGGCAATAGTAAACAAAACAAAAATAGAATTATCCAATTTAAGGCAGTCGTTCTCAAGTTATGCACGTACACTCATTTCGGTATTTTATTTTTATTTATATGGACGGATAGAACTTACATATTATAAAATTATTTTTCTATCAGTCATAGCTCATTGAGGATATTAAACTATGCAAAATAAGGTTTAGTCTAAAATGATAAAAACATATTTTTACATTAAATTTAAATCAAGGTATGACCTGTAGTACCTATAAAAATTGGTATATAATGGTATTTTTTTAAATTGTATATCTCCTTTAGCGTAACTAGACCCTATAAAATTTAATTACCTGCTGCTTTTTTTTCTAGTTTTTTTATTTATTTATTTGAGTTTTGGTAATATTTCTACATACTCGTCGTGTAAATAGACTTGTACAGCTTCAACGGTAACGGCATTCGAAAACCGTCTGGAATTGCAAGGATGCGCTGTCCAAACTGGGTCAAAGCAACAAGGTTGTGTGTGTGGATACCTGGACATACCGGCCTAGAGGGTAATGAATCCGCAGACCTCCTTGCCAAAAGGGGGGCGGAGACAAAATTTACAGGGCCGGAACCGGTCATCGGTATATCTTATAGAATGGCCAAGCAGTTCATATCAGCTTGGACCCAACAAAATCTTCGGTACTGGCATGTACTCCGGGTCTCAGACACTCGAAGCCTTTATAAGCCCACCGAACCAAATGTACCGTCAAACTACTGGAGCAATCGAGGGTACATCTAAAAACTCTAGTGGGACTGTACACGGGACAGAGCAGATTGGAATACCACATGCACAAGATCGACCTAGCGGAAGACGCCGAGTGCCGCATATGCATGGAGGGGGATGAATCGGCAGAACACATACTTTGTTCTTGCCCAGCAATGGCACGACTCACATTCGCAATCCTCGGCAATGACACCTTGTTGCCGGGGGAGGTGAAAGATCTCTTTCTTAACAGGATCATCAGATTTATTAGAAGTCTGGACCTGGTGTGAGCCACAATAGACCGATCGGTCGCGGTGGAAGGGTGTTATACCCACCCACTCTAAACCGAACCTAACCTAACGGTAACGGCACAGTTTGGTGGTAATGTCTTATGTGCCGGACAAATTTATTTTTTCTTATGGTTTTGGATTTATCATGTTTGCATAACTTCACCATTTTGTCAGGAAAGTAATGAATATAAATATCTTGGTTGCAGGTGAAAAGTTTCACAATTAGGATTTTTTAATATTTATGATGGTGAAAATTCTACCTGCGTGCAAAATTTTTGGTTCCTAGGTGAATGGAAAGTACCCGATAAATTATAATAAATGAATGAATAATAACATTAAAAAATGTGTTTTGATGGTCCCTATATCTCATAAAATATTTCATAAACTGCTTTAAAATTTTAAAAGTGTTTTTTTATTAAAAGCCTAATAACGTATTCAAATTTCATTCTTTTATATGTCAGGTTTATAGAAGTGTCAAAGCTTACAAATTAAAATTTAATTTTTTTATTATTATTATTTTTAATCGCAAGATTCATAAACATAAATCGGAACCGAAGTACTTGTAAAACTAATAATAATATTTAAAATGTTTTTGTTGGGATTACTGACCTGACAAGTTTTTAAAGAATGGGACCGTTTTGGTCCTGGTCCCGGGTTATAGCGACTGACTGTGCGTTGCCCTATTGACCCTATAAACTGACAGATCGCCCAAAACAAAAAAAAGAAAAAATAAACCAAAACCTAAGAAATTCAAAACACTTATCTATGTTTGTTTGTTCTAATCAAAATAAAGATGATGGAAAAGAATTTTAAAAATATATTTTAGTTCAAAACAATTATCCTCTTGATTTAAAAAACAAATGCGTTTTAAAATTTAAACAACCAAATATAAGACAAAATTTAAAAGAGCCATTACAAATTTATTTTTACCAAATATTTTCGGCTTATCAAATAAAATTCAACAAGAAGGTAATAAATTTAATATTCGTACTATCTTTAAAACACAAAACACTTTTAGATCTCAAGTAACGAAAACAAAACTATACAATATAAACGAAAACACAAAAAATGTTATTTATAAGATCCCTTGTAAATGTAATTAACTTTATATAGGTAAAATCTTTCAACACGCATTTAATAACAACCACATGATACACTGGAATGCTTGTAGTATAGTATAGTTAAAAAAAAGTGCATTTACATTATTAAGTAAAAATAAATATGTAGCATCAATATTTGTTAATTTAAATAATACATGGTTACCTATGCTTGATGCTGAATTAATTTCAGGTAAACCAATAATCAATTAACACACCATCCTTTTTTGTTATTTTGAAAAAGTATAAATATACCAGTCAATAAAAACTAATATATCATTTATGGCAAAACATCATAAATATAAAGTTCTTAGAATTTTATAAATTTTAAACCAAAATTCTTACAAATTTATTTTAATTTTTATTTTATTGTTCATTTAAGTTAATTTTGATAACACTGGCCCACGAAACGTAGAAGTGTTTTGCATTTTTCGATTCGATCTGTCACTTTATAGCGGCCAATAGGGCTGAGCACACTCAGTCGCTATACCCCCAGGCCAGAACCAAAGGGGTCCCATTGTCTAGAAACTTTCCAAGCGAGTAATCTCAACAAGCACATATTAAAACATGAATTCGCCACAAAATTATAGAACATATTTAATTTAATATTTACCCTAATTTTAAGGCTTTTTTTAAATCCAAAAATATTAAAATTTAGAAAAGATACAAAGCCCCATTAAAGTAAAAATGGCAGAATTAAAATCAGTTAAAAACGTTTTCTAAAAACAATTTTAAAGGCCGCAAAACTAACACTTTTACTAATGCTAATATTAGTACTAACCCACTTATACAGTGTGTCCCAAATTGGGCCTACATATATTGGTAACTCGGGAAC